>CM074724.1:378700584-378753084 GCA_037306005.1 Rhinophrynus dorsalis
GTGGTGTGTATATAAGTGTATCACATTGCTCCACAGCAATAAAACTCACATTAATGTTTGTTTAATCCCTTAACCCCTTCGTGACACAGGACGTACATGTACGTCCTGTGTGGCTGTCACTTAGTGACAGAGGACGTACATGTACGTCCCGGAAATCCGGCTCCCCGCGCGGCTGCGCGCCGTTCGGGGACTCCGGATTGTTTTAAAAAAAAAAAAAAAATGTTAGACGGGCGTTAAGTGACTGCCGCGTCTGCACGCGGCCGTCACTAAGGGGTTAAGGACCAGCCGATCGCACACCCGGCTGCCACTTATGGACCACGGACTGTTTTTTGTTGTTGTCCAAATCTGATTCAGGGCTCCCCAAATGGCATGCAGCCGCTCGGGAGCCCTGAATTCCATGACGATCCTGGCACGTCATGGGTTCTTAAGGGGTTAAACGTCAGTATATTTGTTTATAAATTAGTCTGTGTAAATAAAATACGTTGGTATTGCTCTTAATCATTTATTCAGTTGCACAAAGAGGTGTCAGTAGGTCATGAAGTAACCTAAAAATTATTGATACTGTCCCGCCCACCAGGCACACACCCAGCAACACCACCTAAAACACAAGTGTCCCTCTTTGGCCATATGAAATGCTGGAAGGCATGCAATAAGGAGTGATAAAGAGGCGATAAAGCAGAGATGACGTCTCCAGTGATATCACTTCTCCAGTTCCTATTTATTCTATGGTGCCTATACACTGAGATCTGTACCACTTGAGACATCTTATTGCATAGGCTCTATAGAATAACATAGGAACTGGAGAAGTGATATCACCGGACTCATCATCTCCACTTTATCACACCTTAGTGCACCTCCCCCTAAGTATGTTTCTGGACTGGAGCACCCCAGCACTGCCATTTAGAACAAATAAACATTCCGAAAATTGAGTTAACCCTTTGAGTGCCAGAGAGGTATCCAACGCATTGCGCTGCAATGCGTTGGTTACCTCTCTGGCACTCCAAGGGATAAATGGGACTTCTCATTGCATCAGCAACCTCTCTAGCATTCAAGGGGTTAAAAGCCCCCCATTTAAATCAATAGAAATTAACCCCCCATGGTGCAGTTGATTCGCTCCAGTTTGTCTGAGCACATACACCTCAGCGAAGGACAAAGCTTCCCGTCCTAAAGTCACATTTATATTAGCATGGAGCCAAGTACTGCTATTATAACTAAGATTAATCCCTTGCTTTAGCCTATTAATAACCGTGCCTAATTAAAAATTATATTCAGCTGTGATTTAGAGCCGGGGGGGATGAGCTCAGCACATAATGCAATGAAAGCAGGAACATTGGCTTTATATATGAAGGTACTACACAGAGCGCAGTTGTTCTCTGTCTAACTTCATATGTATAAAGGTAATAGTTGCACATTAAAGGGATAGTAATACTTAGTTTTTTCTTTATTTTATTTTGTAGGCATTAAAAAAACATGAAGAATGATATAACTCTTATCTCTCAAACCTTTATGGTTTGAGAGATATTCACAAGTAAAGTTTCCCTTCCTGCCCCCTTTACCTAGTGTAAGTCATCTCTTCTCAGATGTGGAATGCAGTCCATAGACCAGACAGATAACAGCAGGGGACAATCTTCTTCCTATGAGAACAATGAAAGCCATGCCCCCTTGACAAGTTTTTCAGGTTTTTCCCTTATCTTAATTGAAGATTGTCCCTCTCTGCAGTCTACCTGGGCACTTCCCTTCTGCTCTGGCTGAGCAGTGTTACATCAGTAAAAGGGGCGGGAGGGGGATATTTTATCATTGAATTACTCTTGAACTACAACTCTGACAGAACTGAAATAACACTCTCCAAAGTCCAAATACTATGATGATTAATTAGAGCTGATTTTATTATGAAACATTACTATCCCTTTAACCCTTTGAATGCTATAGAGGTCTCCAACGCATTGCTGTGAAATGCATTGGAGTCCTCTTTAGCATCCAGGGATCTAGGTTCACTAAGAGCAGATGCTGTGTCGATATGATCTTGTTGATGTGTTCGAAACACTGCGACATTTTGATCCACACACACATTGACGTATTCATTAAAATTGTCAGATGCAAGGGGAGGGGTGGAGAAGGTCCCTATTGGCATACAGGATTGTCAAAGTGCTGTCAGTGTGGACGGGATCTCCTCTCTTCACACATCTCCAACACTACGACAATTCTGAAGTTGAACAGCATTCTCTCTCTGCTTCCCCACTTGGTCAGTAGGGGACTGGAGAGAACAGTTTCAGCACCATGGACAGCAACTGAGTGCCATAGGGTTAAAATAAACAAAAATAGTACACCAAGCTCTACACATTTATCCCCTAACCCACATATCATATATTATACATGTTGTGCACTCACAGGGGGAACAAGAATGGGTGTCACTCAGCATCTATGGGGATTTGTGGCAACCACTTGCCCCCCCCCAGCCTTGTTCCCTTGCCCAGTGGTAGCCATAGAACCCCATATACACTGCTTGGCCCCCACACTTGTTCCCTTGACCACTGTTAACCACAGATCCCCATGTACACTGTCTGCCCCTCTCCAGCCTTTTCCCCATGGCGACTGCCTGCGCAAGGGAAAAAGTTGGGGGTGTCAGGCAATGTATATGGGGCTAACACAATGGTGTTGCTTCCCACATTATAGAAATCTTACACAGAGTGCCCCCCCTTCAACATATAACCCCCCTTAGTAATTCTACATGTATTGCTCCCATTCGACATACTAACTGTGTTTGTCGAGCACTTCCTATTATTCAACACTTAACCCTTTGAGTACCAGAGAGGTAGCAACGCATTGGGTTAATAGGCAAGGTATGCGGCTGCATACCTTGCCTGTATTTGTATAGGTTTATGTTATGTTACATTGTATTAAAACAAATATAGTTCAGACCCCTCCTGATATTCGCCCCTAGCATGGATCACCTATCCAGTAGGATAGGTGATCCATGGGGTGACAAGGAAGGCATTTGCTGCCTTCCTTTCATACTACTGGAGCCGCTGTATAGGCTAACTCCAGTAAAACTGCTTGTAGTGAACCCTGTCATAGGGTTCATTCATGAGAAGCGCATTGCTGCACTTTCATGAATGAATCAATCATCTGGTCATTCAAAAACTGGGTGATTGATTCATTCATGAAAGTACATCAATGCTCTTCTCATGAATGAATCCTGTCACAGGGTTCACTACAAGCAGTTCTACTGGAGTCAGCTTATACAGCGGCTCCAGCAGTAAGAAAGGAAGGCAGCAAATGCCCTCCTTGTTGCCCCGTGGATCCCCTATCCTACTGGATAGGTGATCCATGTTAAGGCGGTGTCAGGAGCAATCCTGGTGCCCCCCTCAATGTCTGAAGTAAATGTCTATTAAAATAAAGAGCATATAATCTATGTTACATATAGGTTATATGCACTTTATTAAAAATGCCGGCAATTGTTGCCCGCATGGATCACCTATCCTACTGGATAGATGATCCATGCTAGGGGGGTGTCAGGAGGGTTCCTGATGCCCCCAAGAGGTCTGAACTATATTTGTTTTAATACAATGTAACATAACATAAGCCTATACCACATACCTTGCCTATTAACCCAAAGCAATGCATTGCTACCTCTCTGGTACTCAAAGGGTTAAGTGTTGAATAAAGGGAAGTTTATGACCAACACAGTATGTCGAATGGGAGCAACATATGTAAAATTACTAAGGGGGGGTTTAATATGTCAAATGGGGCGCACACTGTGTCGGATTTCTATAATGTGGGGAACAATGCCATTGTGAGTTAGCCCCATATACATTGCCTGACACCCCCAGCCTTTTTCCCTTGCCCAGGCAGTAACCATGTGGATTTGTGGCTAGCAGTGGGCAGGGGGAAAAAGCTGGAGAGGGTCAGACAGTGTACATGGGGATCTGTGGTTACTAGTGTTCAAGGGAACAAGTGTGAGGACCAGGCAGTGTATACGGGGTTCTATGGCTACCACCGGGCAAGGGAACAAGGCTGGGGGGCAAGTTATAGCCACAAATCCCCATAGATGCTGTGTGACACCCATTCTTGTTCCCCTGTGAGTGCACAACATGTATACTATATGATACATAGTAACATAGTTGATGAGGCTGAAAAAAGACACGTGTCCATCATGTCTAGGCCATGCCAAAAACACCCCTGTTGATCCGGAGGAAGGCAAAAAAAAAAACTCCTCTGGAGCAATTTTTAATTTAGCCCCAAGTGGTTATAGGTTAGGGGATAATTGTGTAGTGATTGATGTACTATTTTGGTTTATTTTAACCCTTTGAGTGCCACAGGGCAATGCACATCCCTATGGCACTCAATGCTGTCCATGGTGCTGAAAGTTGACAACAGGTCACAGCTCTCCCTGCTGTTATTGCAGAGGAAAGTATAGGGAGATCCTAACTTCGACAGCCTGAGGCAGGTGAAGCTGCAGCTGTGAACTCCGACAGCAGAGGCTGGTATCGGAGTTTAGTTTAATTTGTCAAAGTGTCACGTTAACATATCAACACAACCCCTTGCCTACGAAAGTATCTCATTATGACTAATTTCCATATGCAAATAGGCCATTGTCGATGTGATGAATGAACATTTGTAAACCTGTCGGATTGATGTCAATATGGTGAATACTGTTGATGCATACATGGGTACCCGTTCCTTAGCAATGACCCAGGATGATGTCACCAGACCGTGCAGCACCGGGAGACGCCAGGTTTTTCGCGCTGATTATGCGGTTATGTAGGATTGGGTGATGTGATTCATATTCAGGTATTTATACTTAAATGTATAGCGCTTGTTTCCCCATCTTTTCCCTGAGGAAGGTCCAATTAAAGGACCAAAAACGATCGGCTAGCATATTAGCCATCAAGATGCTTGAATAAAGTCTACTTGTTTTACCGGATTTTGAGGACGTGTGCTGTCTCTCTCCGCTTGAAGGGCTACCCTAGGCTGAGTACATATATAGATATCTCTCTCTCTCTCTCTCTCTCTATATATATATAAACAGGATAACCAGCCAAACCCAATGACTCATCCATGAACTCGGTTAGAGGAAAGTACTAATATAATTACATTCTAAAATATCTGTAGGAACCGAGTGTTTTCTCCTGCCCTTCCCTAACACTTAATTAGTAAGCCATTTACACTGAAAATTCATTACTCTGCTTGCACAAAGGGGCGTGCATTTTGGGAGTGTACTGGCATTTTGGGGTGTTCCTTTGCACATTGTTCCTCGTCTCCTGCCTGGTTCTCATGAGGGCATATTATCACACATAGGCTAAGGATCTAATCTCATCACACCCTTCTGAGAACAATACCTACCAACATTACAAATGGCCAAAGTGTTTTTGTTTTTGGTGTTGCTGGGTGAGTGGCTGGTGGGTGGGAAATTACTGAGAATTTTCAGAGTTATTTCATGACCTATTGACACCCCTTTGCGTTTAATGAAGGCATGGTAACTTAGTAAGATCTGGAAGTTCCGCTTTAACATGGATAGCTTTGAGTAGAGATCTGAACATGTATAGCTTTGAGTAGAGATCTGAACATGTGTAGTTTGGAGGCGAGATCTGAACATGTATGTATAGCTTTGAGTAGAGATCTGAACATGTATAGCTTTGAGTAGAGATCTGAACATGTATAGCTTTGAGTAGAGATCTGAACATGTGTAGTTTGGAGGTGAGATCTGAACATGTATAGCTTGATGGAGGGAAGACAGAGAGAGAGGGGATATGATAGAAACATTCAAATGCATGAAGGAACTGAACAAAGTACAGGAGAGAGGCACATGTCAAAGGAGAAGAAATGTTAGGACAAGAGATCAGTCTAAAACTAGAGGGACATAGGTTTAGACTTAATGTAAGAAAGTTTTACTTCACTGAGAGGGTAATAAAAACGTGAAACAGCCTACCAGCAGAAGTGGTAGACGTTAATACAGTGAGGAAATGCAAGCATGCATGAGATAGGCATAAAGCTGTCCTGAACAATAATAAAAGGCCAAGGACCAAATAAGGTTTGAGGTTTTTACAGTAGGAAAAATGAGCAGACTAGATGGGCCGAATGATTCTTATCTGCTGTCAAATTCTGTGTTTCTGTGTAACAGTGGGTGGGTCTAGAAGGTGTGACAGTGGATGGATCTAGAAGATGTAACAGTGGGTTGGTCTAGAAGGTGTAATAGTGGGTGGGTCTAGAAGGTGAGGTCTTATGATGAGTGGGGGATATGGGCATGTGTGAAGCAAAGGTTTCCTTTTGTAGGCGTGCCTCAGATATAAATCCGGGCCTGCATTAACCCCTTATGAATCAGAAGGATGTGTAACTCATTGCAAAGCAATGCACTGCCCACCCGTCTGGTCTTTAAGGGGTTAAATATCATCTGCCTATACTTCATGTGAAGTTGAGGAGCAGACATTGATGCAAGGCTAAAAGACATATCTATCTAAGGCAGCGCTCACCCACTTTAACCCCTTAAGGACCTGTGGTCCAGGGAAGTTACCTTCCCTTAAGGACCGCTTTGATCCTTGCCGATGCGCCGGGACATGTTACCTGTTACGCATACCAACGCGCCGCTTTGAGGCCTAAGAGAGATCACTCCGGTCTTGGAGCGATCAATTTTAGGCCCCGTTTTTACTTACAGCTCTCCCGGTAGAGCGCTGTAAGTAAAAAGTATGTGACGTGCTATGACTGCCACTGATCCTTAAGGGTATAAGGACCGTGATGGTCATAGCACGTCACATAGTCCTTAAGGGGTTAATGCAAGAAGGATCACATGTTGCACGTACATATAAAAACATACACACCAATGATACAACTGAATATGAATAAAAACATTTTACTTTTAAAAGGTCGCCTACTTAAAGGTTTCATCTCTGTATTGTTGAGCTCTGCCATTCCCCACTTTCATTTTGCATACGTGCCGACTGCTGGACGAGTATTTGCCCATATCCATGCATGCAACATTATTGTGAATATTACTAACCAACTACAAAGAAATCCAAAAAAGTATCTCATGAATTAGACATTACCGTTAGTAATATGCACAATAAGGTTAAATGTCTAATTCATGAGATACTTCTTTTTGGATTTCTTTGAAGAAATGAAAGTGGGGAAGGGCAGTGCTCAACAATACAAGGATGCAACCTTTGACCCCTTAAGGACCGCCGCACACGCACGCGGCCGTTACTTAAGGACCACGGACCTTTTTTTCTTGAATCCGATTCCGGACCCCCCGAACGGCATGTCGCTACGCGGGGAACCCGGAATTCCATGACAGTACAGGACCGTCATGGGTCCTTAACGGAAAACAAGCCATGATGGTCCTGGACCATCATGAGTCCTTAAGGGGTTAAGTAGGCGACATGAAAATCTCGCGCTGTCAAGCAGTGCGAGATTCTCATGTCACCATTTTTATGCAGGCGACATGGTGAACTTGTTATAAGGCTGCACGCTCTTTCGCATGCGACCTTTTAAAAGGATACTAATAAAAACAAAGGATATATATTCAATATAAGGAAACAGTCCTCAAAAACCACTGAGGTAAGTTTGTACTGCCACCCAATGTGAAGCACCCTGATTTGACCCAACAGCAATGCACTGAGCACCAGTCTGGTCCATAATGGATGAAGTATCATCTGCCTTTACTTCCCATGAAGTGGAGGAGCGGACATTGCTGCAAGGCTGAAAAAACAGTCTGTCTAAGGCAGCGCTCACCAACCTTAGTCTAAGAAGGAACACGTTCCACGTACATAAAAAAACATACACACTAATGATACAACTGAACATGACTAAAAACCTAGACACCAAAGTTACTTCCATCAAAGGACATACATCCAATATAAGGAAACAGTCCTCAACCCTTTGAGTGCCAGAGATGCACACGACACATTGCTCTGCAATGCGATGTGTACCTCTCTGACACTTAAAGGGATAGTAATACTTCATTTTAACTTTATTTTATTTTGTAGGCATTAAAAAAACATGAAGAATGATATGTCTTATCTCTCAAACCTTTTTGAGAGATATTCACAAGCAAAGTTTCCCCTCCCGCCCCTTTTACCTAGTGTAAGCCATCTCTTCTCAGATGTGGAATGCAGTCCATAGACCAGACAGATAACAGCAGGGGACAATCTTCTTCCTATGAGAACAATGAAAGCCCTGCCCCCTTGACAAGTTTTTTTAGGTTTTTCCCTTATCTTAATTGAAGATTGTTCCTCTCTGCAGTCTACCTGGGCACCTCCCTTCTGATCTGGCTGAACAGTGTTACATCAGTAAAAGGGGAGGGAAGGGGATACTTTGTCATTGAATTACTCTTGAACTACAAATCTGACAGAATTGATATAACACTCTCCAAAGTCCAAATACTATGATGATTAATTAGAGCTGTTATAATTATGAAACATTACTATCCCTTTAAAGGATTAAAAACCACTGGAATAAAGTTCGTATTGCCACCCAATGTAAAGCACCCTGATTTGACCCTACAGCAATGCACTGCACACCAGTCTGATCTTTAATGGGTTAAATATCATCTGCCTATAATTCACGTGAAGTTGAGGCGCAGACATTGCTGCAAGGCTGCATTTGATGTGAATATAATATTGTTGTTTTCATGAATAATGGAACGGGGCTCAGATTGCTTAGACTGGGAAATAAAGCGGAGGGTGTTTTCTCTCTCCTAAGGGCAGCATAAAAATCCTTCTTTGTAACAATTGCATTATGGAAATGAAACGGTGACACAGCCACATTGATAATTGTGTTTTGGAAGGAAGATACACTCATGAGGAGTTATGAGGATGTGGGAGCTGGCTCAGATTGTCCAGGACAGACAGGGGGACCCAAAACTGTCATCAGGCCCCCCCAACTTATGCAGGATTTCAGGGTCTTCTTACATGAACAAGGTGAATCGATCAGTGGTTCAATCATACTGAACGTTCTGCCTGAGTTAATGACATTCACCTGTGTTTAAAGGGATAGTAATATGAAAATATACATATACTAGTTGATGAGCCTGTTACACGGGCCACAGTGCCACTGCCAGCCGGTTGCGGGGCAGTCATGCGTAGAGACTGCCCGTGGCGCGGCTGATACAGAGCTGGACGCTCCGACGGAGTGTCCAGCTCTGTATCAGCCGTGGCGCGGGCAGTCTCTACTGCACATGACTGCAGCATGCGCAGAAGTCTCTACTGTACATGACTGGTCGTTACACACATTTTAGCGACTTATTATATAGGATTGTAGGGTACCCCTACTGCTGAGAGGTGTTTTATTCAAAAGTTATTACAGGCCAAACTTGATTTCTTTAGGTGCAGTATCTCAGTGGCCTGAAATGTTACAGTGGAGCTGTTGTTACACCATCCTATGGACAGCTCCAGTCAGATGACCATAAATCCCCACAGGATGGCGTTGCAACAGCGCCACTGTAACATCTCAGGCCACTGTGATACTGCACCTAAAAAAAATTCAGTTTTGAATAGAGCACCTTTCAGCAGTGAGTGTACCATTATTTTACTCAGGGGGATAAACCCTAACACATATATATTTTTACATTTTAAATATTACTATCCCTTTAACCAGAGAGGTATCCATCACATTGCAATGCACTGCAATAATTTGCGCGCTCCCAGACTAGGGCGTTGTGTACCCTTTCTGGCACTTAAAGGGTTATAGTGTTTGAGAAAGCAATTTGAAAGTTTGGCCCTGGACAAGTAAAGATGTAAAAAAATACACAGTCATCCTGTCATTCATCATCAGCATCATGACCGCTTCCAAGTCCCACTTAGCCACACACACTAATAGCGTTGAGCAACCAGGAACAACACATGTTATGAGCCATCCACAGCCTTAGCTGTGATGAGTGCCTCTGCTTCTATTCGAGGTGCAGAACGTGTGACACCTAGCAGTAGTACAAGTGCAACAATATCTAGCCTCAGTAGTAGCAGCCTCTGAGGAGTCACGAAGTCCTCAGTATGGAGATACTTTAGTCATGACCTAAAAGAATGCAGGTTGCTATCTGTTGTCTATGTAAGAAGTATGTGAGCAGGGGGAAAGTAGGCTCACACCTAGGCAATTCCTCAATGAGATGCCACCTGAAGAACAACCACAGTTCTGACTGGGAGACACACCATCAACAGGTCAGATGTGCCACAGCTAGCAGCAGCAGCAGCAGAAGTACTCCTAAATGTTACGGGGTTCTGGGGTACATAAAAGAAGTGCTGCTGATGTGTTAGAGAGTGTGCCAAGAAATTTCTGCTCCTGCTTCAAAGGAGTATGACTCTGAGTATATTTTTGGAAATGACAAGAGTCATAGAGCTCCAGCACTTACCACTAGTGTTGAGCGAGCTTGCTCGGCCGATGCTCGGATCGGCTCGAGCATCGCTCTGCTCGGCACATGGCGGTACTCGTACGAGTACCGCCATGTGCTCGCCCGCCATGTTCGGGTGGCAGGGATCTGTGCCGGAGGAGGCACAGATCTGAAGACGCTCCGCTGGACCACCAGGGACTGGAGGTACGGGGGCATTGCGGAGATGAAGGGGGCATTGCGGAGATGAAGGGGGACAGTGTGGAGATGAAGGGGGACATTGTGGAAGGGGGACATTGCGGAGATGAAGGGGGCATTGCGGAGATGAAGGGGGCATTGCGGAGATGAAGGGGGACAGTGTGGAGATGAAGGGGGACATTGTGGAAGGGGGACATTGCGGAGATGAAGGGGGCATTGCGGAGATGAAGGGGGCATTGCGGAGATGAAGGGGGACATTGCGGAGATGAAGGGGGACATTGCGGAGATGAAGGGGGCATTGCGGAGATGAAGGGGGACAGTGTGGAGATGGAAGGGGGACATTGCGGAGATGAAGGGGGCATTGCGGAGATGAAGGGGGACATTGCGGAGATGAAGGGGGACATTGTGGAGATGAAGGGGGCATTGACCAGGCACCCTCCCCTCATCAGAGCAGGGGGTGCCTGGTGTAATGCTCGTGTCGCCCCATTGAAGTCAATGGGGCTCGGGTGCTCGGCCGAGCACTCGAGCCTCCGGCGGTGCTCGGTCAGAGCACCCGAGCATCGGGGTGCTCGCTCAACACTACTTACCACCACCACCACCACAATTCATGTCATTAAAGCAGCAAAAGTTAAACAGTTCTTCTAGTATGTACTGCCATCCCACGCTTAATAAGTTCTTAGAAAGAAGTTAAAACCTGTGGAATAATAAACTTGCCAAAATGTTGGTGGTTGACATGCTGCCCTTTTCTTTTTGTTGAAAACAGAGGCTTTAAAGAACTGATGTCATGCGTTGCACCCTGCTTGAACATCCCAAGCCACATTTATTTGTCAAGGATGGTTGTGCCAATGTTACATAAGCAGGAAGTTAGTGTTGTGGGAAAAGGACAAAGGCACTCAGACTGCTAATAATTTTTTTAAGGCATATGTGGCTATAGGACTCACAGCTTTTAATTTCACCTATTTATTTTTCCACTTCAGCCCTCAGAAGAAGTAATACTGTGGCAGGAAATCTTGCAGTCATAGATAATATAGGCGAAAAATGGCAACATTCTCGTGGGAAATGTATTGTCCGTGGCGAAAAGGAGAACATTTTATGTATTTTTTTATGGGCGGGAATTTACACTAAAAAAGCGGGAAATATTTGTTTTTCCACAAGAATTCCTGCAGGAAATTTCTCTGACTTTTCACCCATCCCTACTGCATACTCAGCTAGTCCCCAAATAAATAGCCTTTTGCGCTGCTGTGGATGTTCTGACAATGATCCCGGTATGTATTTTTCCTTTAGAACAGGGCTATGCAACCTTTGGATCTCAAACAGACACCAACTTCCATCAACCCCAGCCAGCCAATATCTGGAAAGTCAGATATTGCTTACAGCAGCTCTAGAACAGAGGTTCTCAACCCATGCACTCAGTGGCCACTAACAGGCCAAGACTTAGGAATTTCCCTGCTTGAACACAAGTGCGTTGATCAGAGACTCATTCATATTGATTAATTCACCTGTACTCTTAAAAGGAAATTCTCAAATCCTGGCCTGTTAGTAGTCACTGAGGGCACGGGTTGAGAACCACTGCTCTAGAAGGTGACAGCAAACCAAGCTGGTCTAAAACTGAATCTAATCTAGACCTTCAGGGATGCACTGTAGTTAAAATGAAAACTCCTGCTGCAGTTTATTAGCTAGGAGGCTGCATGCTTGACAGGCCTGCTCTAGTTCATAGCCACTATTGCAACCATTTGTATTATAGGCTAACGCCAGTGGAGCTGTAGTATAAAATTTTTTGCATTGGCTCCACTGAATAACAAAATAACTGGATAGTTTAGAATACTGGAGAAGTGATAAACACTTCTTTATCATATCTTTGTGCATCTCCCCCCCACCCACACACACTCTACTTCCACAGAAAAGACCTGGATTTACATCTCAGAAACCCCTAGGCAAGGAATTCTAGGTGCCCTTAGTTCCACCCATGGCCACAATCCCCCCCACACACACACGCTGACTGCCCATATGGCCCACCCCTAGTCCCATCTACTGTTTCCTGGAATAGAGAGCACCTTTAGCCTATAACGAGCAAGGAAAAAAACAGCTTTAACCCCTTGGTTGCTAAGATCTCTATTGTATACAGATTTTTATAGTGTGTATGTCATTAGATTGTAGCCTGTAAAGGGTAATAAAACTGGTGCAGGATCACTGAGATTCCTCTGGGCATGTCTATAATTCAGCAGCTGCCTACTCTACCTACTGGAAAATCTGTCCCTGCACAGGAAGAGACCTATAGAGAGGGTACTTTAACCAACCTAAAAGAAACTCTATTGCACAAATAATAACAAACCCTTTTTTTGTACAACCTCTCCCTTTAAACGGTAGGCTTTTAAACGTTGCGTTCATCATAGCATGCGGCTACATACCGCATTCATAAAGGCGCAGTGATGAAAAGGGCGACATGAGAATCTTGCCCTGCATAAAAGCGTGAGATTCTCATGTCACACCATGAAACGTCGTCTACAGTGCAGTATTATTCTCTGCCAGATCAAATGTCAGAAAATCTGCCTAAATGACTCTCACTAAAACAAATTATCCAGAGCCACAGACCTTTCCACACTTGCCAGGGACTTGCCTTTAATGTTCGGATTAATTAATTTATAAGCAGAGGAGAACGATAGAGGAGGAGAGAGAGAGAGACTACATTGATCAGGTTCTCTCGCTGGGCAGCTGCTGCTTGATGCCTTACCGTGTTACACTACAACTCCTATCCTCCTTACCCATCTGGTGGCCGCTGAGGATGATATGAGCTGAAATGGAAGTGTTCATCAGTATGGTAAGGCATTCCATCATGCCGCACTGTAACTACAGTCCCTGGCAAATGTGGAATCCCCTGATGAAGCCTGTGGAGGCGATACGTGTTGGTAGGTTGGCTTTGAGAAGGGTTCAGTTGGACGGTTGTGTCTATTCTCCACTTACGGGCACTTACGCTTTTGAGTAGTTCATTTGGCTTTTTGTTTAGCACGCAATTTTGCACACAATTATACCCAGTATGATGTTTTTTTTATAGATCATATTGTAGTGGATCTGAGGGTCTGCACATAAATGTTATATTTAGATGTCATTTTTATAACCGTGGATTGAATAGACATTTTTTCTATTTTGGTCTATGTACGTATTCTCTATTTTGAGATATATTATTTTTATGTATGTATACATGTTTACTTACTCCATCCTTTACCCTCTCAATTTGGTTTTTAATTGTTTTTATGTCATCCATGTTATTTGATGATCTTCAATAAAACGTATATATTTTTGGTATATTTACCTGTGTTGTGATGAGTGCCTCATTTACTAGACCTTCTTTTCTAGGGGTTCCTTCCCTATTTTGTAGTAGTTGTGGGACATTAGTCTAGGAGTGCGCCACTCTTTATCTCAACCGCTTATATGTTTCCAGTGCCTGCCCACCTTTTTTGTGTTTGGTAAATGTGGAAAGGCGCTTCTTCGAAGAAAAGGTCTGTGGTTCTGGATAATTTGTTTCAGCGAGAGTCATTTAAGGAGAGTTTCTGACATCCAATCTGGTGACGTTTCATGGCGCGACATGAGAATCTTGCACTTTTATGCAGGGCGATATTCTCATGTTGCCCTTTTCATCATTGCTCCTTGATGAATGCAGCAAACAATTACGAATGCAACTTTTTAAAAGTCATCCCCTTTAAACAGAGACTATCACCCCCCCCCCAAAAAAAATATATATAAATATATTTATATCCACGTATAGACAATAAAGAATGCACTCACAGGACTTCTTGCTGATGATGAACTGTATTGAAGTTTATTCCATCAACGTTTCGGCCCTGCTTAGGGCCTTTTCCACAGCGTGGAAATTTTTATATATATATTTATATATATTTATGCCAGTGGAGAAGCACTCACGTACAAGTTAGATATCCTGCCTGGGTGCTAGTGTATCGGTAAAACAATGTATAGATCCAAGTTTACAGAAGCACTCTCAGGACTTGCAGATTACACCAAAATTAAATCTTTACTCTGGTCAACGTTTTTGGATGTCTACATGGCACCCTTCGTCCTGACGAAGGGTGCCATGTAGACATTCGAAACGTTGACCAGAATAAAGATTTAATTTTGGTGTAATCTGCAAGTCCTAAGAGTGCTCATGTAAACTTGGATCTATCTATCTCTATATATATATATATATATATATATATATATATATATATATATATATATAAATACATTTTGGTAGTCATATAATAATTGCCTTTCTGGAACTCATGCGGTTAAAAGTAGTTGGCTTGCACAGCTCAGTAGCGTGAATGAGGGTATAAACATCAGCCCAATCTTCATCAATTCCACAGAGAGGCAATGTGAATATTAAACAGCAGTCAGTATTTCCTCTGTGCACTGGGCTGGATGAATTCCCCTTACTATGTCTGAATAATAAAGAAAATATAGTTTGCATGCTCAGGAATCCATGAAATCAAACCTACTAAATTCATAGTGTAAAAAAAGGAAAATTACATTTTATCACTCTGGATTGGGCATCTGCATATTTTCATTAGAATATATTAAAATAAAAGAGGAAAAATATTTTCTTGGGGTTTGGTATCAGAGATGACTTAATTTAACATTTGAGGACCAGAATAGTGTGCAATGCCCCTCGGGTTCTCAAGGGGTTAATGTACATACTGTCGCTGACAATTGCACCATAGGGTAAAATAACATTTCTCCCAAATCCCCTTGATCTAAAGTGGATCTGTAACCCTAAGACAGTGAAACTTGTAACGAGGTGGGCGTATTTCAGAAAGTGAAAGATGGCCCAAACTAATTTAATGATTGATTTTTTTTTTAAACGCACAGACCGGACCACTGGGCAAATGCCCGGTATGCTCGATGGCAAGTCAGGGCCTGCCCCCTGCAGTTTATGTTTTTAGATTATCTAAAGTTGGTCACAGTTGGGTAATCAGTGGCTGTTATTTAGATTGATTTATTGTACTAAGTAATTGAACTTCATCCTCTTGAGTCCCCAGAGAGAGCTCATGTGCTGTGATCAGGGGTTTATAAATGATGCAATTTGTGTCATAAAGGGGGTGGGTCTTAATTGAGTGGGCAGGGTTTATTGTAATTTTGTCATAAAGGAGGCAGGACATGGTTGGGAAGTGGGCAGAACAGGGTAGGAAGGAGAAGTGGGAGGGATATTGGCAGGAACAGGGTGGGAAGAAGGAGAAGTGGGAAAGATAGCAGAAGGAACAAGGTGGGAAGGAGGAGAAGAGGGTGAGAAGTGAGAGGAACGGGGTGGTAAGAAGAAGTGGGCAGAACAGGGTGGCAAGGAGGAGAAGTGGCCGGGAAATGGGAGGAACAGGGTGGGAAGGAAGAGAAGTGGGCAGTAAGTGGGAGGAACAGGGTGAGAAGGAGGGGAAGTGGGGGGAACAGCATGAGAAGGAGAAGTGAACAGAGTTTCACATGAAACTCACCACTGCTGAAGAATCTCTGACCCTATAGACCAGGTAATTAATTCTAAAAAACTTAGAGAATGAAACAGAATAACTAACTGGAATCTGACAAAGGAGGAACAGGGTGGGAAGGAGGAGAAGTGGGTGGGAAGTGGGAGGAACAGGGTGAGAAGGAGGAGAAGTGGGTGGAAAGTGGGAGGAACAGGGTGAGAAGGAGGATAAGTGGGAGGAACAGAGAGAGAAGGAGGAGAAGTGGGTGGGAAGTGGGAGGAACAGGGTGGGAAGGAGGAGAAGTGGTAGGAACATAGTGAGAAGGAGGATAAGTGGGTGGGAAGTGGGAGGAACAGAGTGAGAAGGAGGAGAAGTGGGTGGGAAGTGGGAGGAACAGAGTGAGAAGGAGGAGAAGTGGTAGGAACATAGTGAGAAGGAGGAGAAGTGGGTGGGAAGTGGGAGGAACAGGGTGAGAAGGAGGGGAAGTGGTAGGAACAGAGTGAGAAGGAGGATAAGTGGGTGGGAAGTGGGAGGAACAGGGTGAGAAGGAGGGGAAGTGGGAGGAACAGGGTGAGGAGGAGGAGGAGAAGTGGGTGGAACAGGGTGAGAAGGAGGAGAAGTGGGAGGAACAGGGTGAGAAGGAGGAGAAGTGGGTGGAACAGGGTGAGAAGGAGGAGAAGTGGGTGGAACAGGGTAAGAAGGAGGAGAAGTGGGAGGAACAGGGTAAGAAGGAGGAGAAGTAGGTGGGAAGTTGGAGGAATAGGGTGGGCAGGAAAGACATGGTCGAAAAGTTGAAGGAACAGGGTGGGTAGGAGGAAAATCGGGTGGGAAGTGGGCAAAACAGGGTGGGACGGAGGAGAAGTGGGCAGAGTTTCACATGAAACTCACCTCTGCTGAAGAATCTCTGTCCTGGAGGCCAGGTAATTAACTCTAAAAACCTAGAGAATGTAACAGAATAACTTACTGGAATCAGACCACTAGAGGGCACTGTTAACATTTAAAAAACCAAGAGTTTAAACTGTAAAAACTCTGAAAATATTTATACTCAGCGGTGGGAGTGTATACTCAGCGGTGGGAGTACTATGGTTTTATTCAAGAGGAAAAGTAAATACTTGTTCATAACAAACATTTACACCCCATTTAACCGCCTTCAGTGCCAGAGGGGTACGCAACACATTGCTCTGTAATGCGTTGGGTACCCCTCTGGCACTGAAAAGGTTAAAGGAAATTTGGTGGATATTTATTTGCCCTCTTCGACACACTTTTTTCACCCCAGAATTATTCCAGTTTTACTTAATGCAGCTGCATTAATAAGCGTAATGAGTGGCCAGAAGTATGTTTAGAGAGCACCAGTAACGTGTAAATAGAGATTGATTAGTTTTGTGTTCAATATGCGTACTATGATATTCAGCAATTTGCACTTAATAATGCATATGCCCAGTATGCGTTCCCTAGAGAAATCGAAGGTATTTTTAAAAGCTGTTTATGTATGGAGGAGAGCGTCTCTCCGGCGTGCATAATATTATGTAAATGCTGTTGTGCATGTTGTTTTGCAAGGCTCCTTGAGTTATGCCAGGGTTATTGGACTGAAAAAACAGAAATACACAGTGCAGATTTTAATAGACAGGAAAGGTCACCTTGAAAGAGCACACTTATCAGGATGCGAACACCAGATGAATTACTGTAATTCCCCATGGGTGTTAGAGATGTCTTCAGTGTGTTGCAAAGCAATATGTTGAAATGTCTATTGCATCCAAACGGATACAAGACCCAGTACCGCTGTGCAATTGACTTGAATATATACCGGTAATCAAGATTATTATGAGCCCTATTCTATATGGTGCCATATAGGTAGGGTGACCAGACCTCACCTTTAACCAGGGACACATGAAAAATACATACTGCAGGGCTGCTTTGATTTCGGTGCAGTCCTGAAATATGCCTATTTCCTATGTGTCCCCAGTTAAAGGGGAGGTCTGGTCAGCCTACATATATGTATCATGTAATGTGCCCTTTGCATCAAATACAACAAAAGCAAGTGGTCCTGACTTACATCCAAGGCTCTCCTAGACAATGCACTCTAGTGATTATATAGTGATATAATCCCATATTGCAATAAGAGTAAAACATTATTTTTACATGCTGTGCCTTCCTAACATCTATGTATCCTGAAAAAGGATATACTAGAGCTAGAGAGGGTACAACAAAGAACAGCAAAATTAATTAAGGGAATGGAGGACTTGACATATGAGAAACAACTAGACAAACTTGGTTTATTTACTTTAGAGAAAAGATGACTAAGAGGAGATCTTATCACATTGTACAAGTATGAGAGGTCAATACAAGGATCTTTGCGGTGAGCTATTTATAATAAGACCTGATCAGATGACCAGGGGACGCCCCTTGAGATTCGAGGAAAGGAGGTTTAGACTTCAGCAGAGGAAGGGTTTTTTACAGTAAGGTCTGTTAAATCGTGGAATTCATTGCCCAAGGAGGTGGTTATGGCAGATACAATGGATACATTTAAGAGAAGATTAGATACATTTCTTTCAAAAGGGAACATACAGAGTTATACTGTTTATCAGTAGGCTGATCAGGAAGGTCTGATAAAGACTAACTTAATTGGTTGCAGGAAAGCTATAAAATTCTCAGTTACTGGGGTATGAGGAGAAGGTTGAACTTGATGGACTTGTGTCTTTATTCATCCTAATTTACTCTGTTACTATGTATTAAATTATTGAAGCAGAAAATGATCTTGTTTGTGCCTCTAGAGCCAAGGGGAGGGTAGTGGGAATGAGTATTTTGGCGTGTTCCTTTCCTCTGCAGTTTCGTTAACACTATGCACTAACAAGGAGCAGATTAGTCTTTCTAATACATGATAAATGCATGGGCGTCCGCACAAAATTTTCAAAGGTGTGAAGGGCAAAGCCATAATATGACCCATCAGGCCAGCTTGCCCATCTCATATGTTTATATAGAGGGGGCAAGTGTAGGGGGGGTGGGGCAAGTGCTCCCCCCCCCCCCGGTCACCCATGGCTATATGGGAGCCTTCTGATTTTCTTCTCATTAGAGTCTTGAAAATGGAGTTTCTGCACCGGTATGTACTATGTAAGTTTTAAAGGAATGCTGACGCCTAAAAATGAACAGGGGGGTATACACCCTTAAATGCCCTGTACTTCATGCTATCATCTAAAATAAATCTCCTAAAATTGTCTTTACACATGACCTATGGAGGAAGCCATTCCTAGCTTTTCCCGGGCTCCCATTGTTTATCCAGGATAATCTGTGAGTGGTCAGAGAAAAGATAATGGCACAAGACCAGTGCGAACTAACCGCACTCAGTTAACTGACTTATCACTGTGCTTATCACTCAATGCAAAAACCACAAACAACATTAAATACATTCCCCCTAAACAGGACAATTTACATGATTACAAGTTACAAGTTAAGGATAATATTTTAGTGATGTAACATATGAATAATTAATTTTACATATCCTAGCTGTTAAGTACATGATATTTAACCCTTTGAGCGCCAGAGAGGTATCCAAAGCATTGCAACGTGCTTTGGATACATCTGGCACTTAAAGGGTTAAAGTTGTACCAACCTATTTCATTTACGATGTTAGTGTTCCTTTAACCCTTTGAATGCCAGAAGGGTACTCAACTCACTGTGAAGCAATGTATTGGGCAGGCCTTTTGCCCTCAATAGGTTAAGACCGAGACCCTTTTTTATACTCAAAAATATAAGGAGTATTCCTCTATTTACAAATACATGCGTCATACACAGACCTTTAAAGGAGCAGTAAACTTTTTTTATGAAAAATTATATATTGTATGGCATTTCATGTTGAGTAAAATAAGGGTACTCCCACTGCTGAGAGATGCATATTTCCCGAGTTATTACTGTTTCAACCTGCGTTTTTTTTTTTAACATTAGCAGTGCCCTCTAGTGGTCAAATTCTAGTTAGTTCTTCTGTAACATTCTAATGGAGAGGGAAGTCAGTGACTTACAGTAAACACAGTAAATTCACTTCCTGGTTATTTGAACATTTATAATGTTTGAATAAAACAACAGACAGCAGTGGGTGCCCTTGTTTTACCAGCAGGAAAAGTCCTGTAACGTAGGTTTTCATAAAAAGAGTTTACTGCTCCTTTAAGGGACATCCAAAGGATCTACCAGATTGCAAGCTCCTAGAATAGACTTTAGAGTCCCTTTTGGGGGCCAGTCCTATGGTTTTTCCTCCCCCACTCATGTACATATCCCAAAGTGCAATTACGTGATTTTTATTCCCACATGAAAATGCAGAAAACGATATGGACTGGTGGATAAACACATTTCACCCTCTATGAGATTATATATATATATATATATATATATATATATATATATATATATATGTACACATATATATATATATATATACATATACATACATATATATATATATACATATACATACATATATATACACACACACACACACACACACACACACACAATCTGTTGTATTAGTCCAGGTAAGATATAACTCAAACTAGAAACTTTTGTCACAATTATATTTACTGACTTTACCCCACAAGTGATCACTACTTGAACCTTGGAATCTGACCACTTAGGAGTAACATATTCTAACAACCCACAGTGTGGAGGATACTCCCCCTTCCCACCCAAAAACAACAAACACAACCAATTTGAGTTAGAAAGTGGCTGCAACGTTTATTAAACAGTTAACAAACAACAAAACAATATGCCTAATAAACCCAAAGGCACAATGCTTCACGTTTAAAAGGCTGCACGCAAAAGACTGTGCAACCTTTTATAGCATTCACCATGTTGCCATGATAAAAATGGAGACCTGAGAATCTTGCAGTGCATGAAATCACGAGATTCTCAGGTCACGCTATGAAAAGTCGTACCTCTTGGAACAGCATGCCGACCCAAATGCATATCTCCCAAGTGTCCCTCTTTAGGAGGTACAGCCCCTCTTTTAGACCCAAATCCCTCTGTCCCTCTTTTCTATCCTGATGTCCCTCTTTTTAGGAGATCAGACTGTGTGGTGTGTATCTAAGAGCACCACATTGCTCTACAGCAATAAAACTCACATTATTTGTTTAAAAGTATATGTGTTTATAAATTAGTAAGTAAAAGACTTTGGTCTTGTTATAAGTCATGTATTAGGTTACACAAGGAGGTGTCAATAGGCCATGAAATAGCCCAAAAATTATCTGTAATGCCCCGCCCACCAACCACGCCCCCAGCAATACCCCCTAAAACACAAGTGTCCCTCTTTGGCAATATGAAATGTTGAGAGGTATGCAAATGCCAGAGCTCACTGTGGAGCCGCAGCTGTTCAGTTCACTTCAGAAGCAGCGCAGCCATGGTGGTGAAAGTGATGGTAAGTGTGCTGAGATGTAGTGTAGCCTCATCCCAACTCACAGCCCAGCTTAACGCCAGCAGGTGTTCGTCTTGCTCTTCCTCCTTATCAATGCTGAACTCTTTCTGCAGGAGCCCAGAAGCGACACCAAGGTGCAAAGTTCTTTCAGTTTGTACACCCTGTTCTTGTGCCCATTTTTATACTCTTGGTTTTAATATTTAATTTGCATGACATTGATAGAGAGCCCGGAGCAGCTGTCATATATTAAAGAACTGTGCACCTTGGTGTTGCTTCAGGGCTCCTGCAGAAAGAGCGCGGCATGGACAAGGAGGAACAGCAAGACAGACATGGGCCCTGATAGTAAATTGCGACTTTTAATAGCGCGACCTGAGAATCTCACACTTTCATGAAATGCGAGATTCTCAGGTCGCCATTTTTATCGTGGCAACATGGTGAATGCTATAAAAGGTTGCATGCTCTTTTGCATGCAACCTTTTAAAAGGATACCAGGCACGACAGTGCACACTTGAATCAAGAGTCTCTGCCTTCACCCATGTCATTAGCCAGCAGGTGAGGGACTAACTTCCCAAAGCCCTCAAGGGGAAGGATGACACTCCTTAGCCGCTGGTGAGAACCACTGGTAACTAACAAGGAACTGTGACAAATGAAAATAGAGGGGCCGGCACGGAATCCTACATGATGGAGGACCAGTAGCCCCATGGCAATATTTATAAACCTTGAGTCCCAGGAATACTCCCCGACCCCAGGTACAGGGCCGGCGCCACCTATAGGCGAGGTAGATGCTGGCCTAGGGCGCACATGTATTGGGGGCGCAGGCATGCAGCAGAGAAGAGCTGCGCCCGCACGCACCACGCCGGGAACCGCAACACAGTCAGGTCTGTGTCGCTACTGACCTCCCTCATCGCCGTCGGCTCTTTAGTAATGCAGAGCGTGCTGGGAGTCATGATCTCCTGGCGCACTCTGCATTACTGAAGAGAAGCCTGCGCGGGAGCTCCACCAGCTACAGGTATGTGATGGGGGGGCAAGTTGGAGCTGATAGGGGGCAAGGTGGAGCTGATGGGGCAAAGTGGAGCTGGTGGGCCAAAGTGGAGCTGATGGGGGCAAGTTGGAGCTGATGGGGGCAAGTTGGAGCTGATGGAGGCAAAGTGGTGCTGATGGAGGCAAAGTGGTGCTGATGGAGGCAAAGTGGTGCTGATGGGACAAGTTGGAGCTGATGGAGGCAAAGTGGTGCTGATGGGACAAGTTGGAGCTGATGGAGGCAAAGTGGAGCTGATGGGACAAGTTGGAGCTGATAGGGGGCAAGCTGGAGTTGGTGGAGGCAAGTTGGAGCTGGTGAGGGCAAAGTTGAGCTGGTGGGGGCAAGTTGGAGCTGGTGGGGGGCAAGTTGGAGCTGGTGGGGGGCATCTCTTACAGGCATCTCCAGACTAGGGGCAGACTGGCCCAGGGGGCAGAGAGAGGACAATCATGAAAAGAGGTAACAATCATGAAAAGAGGTGGGGTATAAGTAGGCGGGGTATAAAGGGGTGGGACACAAGGGGCGGAGCCAAATGGGCAGCAAAATTAGATTTTGCCTAGGGTGGTAAAAATCCTTGCACCAGCCCTGTCCAAGAACCAATAAAATATGGATGAAAACAAGATGTTGACCCCTGAGATGTGCTCCTGTGGTCAAGCCCTCCCCCTCGCCCTAGGCTTCGGAGAAGGTCCACTTCACATGATTTTGATGTTGGAAGATGCAGAGAAAAGCCAGTAGGTTAAAAGTCAGCTGTGACAGAGTGCGCACTGGTCTGTCTGAAGGTAAATGTAGCCATCAAATATATATATACAAAGTGCAGTTAAATAAACAAAAAAAGTACCGGAAATCCTGGGGCAAACCAACTTCGCTATAGAGGAGATCTAAACATCCCCAATGATTTAAAGGGGATGTATCACCTAAAAAGAGAAATTGTCCATAGATTTGGTTATTAAAATAATCCTAGGGAAGCTGTTTTTTTTTAATGTAACTCGTTTTCCAGATATTGTACTTTTAAGTCACATAGAGCTGTACCGAAGAATCAGCGTACTGCATTATCCCTTCGGTGTGCTGTCAATGTTGCAACCTCAGTATAATGCTTACTGCAGCTTGCTATAACGATAGGAGACATTGACAGCACACCAAAGAGAAGTGTGAACGCGCTCCCTGGGGCAGCTGGGAGGGAGGTGGGAGGAGAATTAGGCAGTCAGATAGAGCCATGCCAGTCAGCATAATGTAGTACGCTGATTCTTGGGCACAGCTCTGTCTGACTTAAAAGTACAATATCTGAAAAACGAGTTACATTTAAAAAAAAAAAAAATACAGCTTCCCTAGGAATACTTTAATAACAAAAACCTATGGACAATTTTTATTTTTAGGTGATACATCCCCCTTTAAATGGGAATTTTAACCTGTTGAATGGTAGAGAGGTCTCCAATGCATTGCAGACCACTCTAGCATTCAATGGGTCAAATCCCATTTTAAGTCAATGGGGATTTTTGGGAATGTTTCTTTTTCCCTGTGGTGAATTTGGCAGGCCCATAGAATTCCTCCATTCCTCTCTGAACATATGGCCTTAAAGGGAGAGTAATACTTAAAATGTAAAAAAAAAATATGTTGTAGGGTTCATCCCCCTGAGTAAAACAAGAGTACTCCCACTGCTGAAAGGTGTTTCATTCAAAAGTTATTCATTTTCAAAGTTGAATTTTTTTATGTGCAATATCACAGTGGCCTGAAATTGTACAGTGGCGCTGTTGCTGCACGATCCTATGGACAGCTCTGGTCCCGGGACCATAAATCTCCATAGGATGGTGTAGCAACAGCGCCACTGTACAGTTTCAGGCCACTGTGATATTGCACATAAAAAAATTCAACTTTGAAAATTAATAACTTTTGAATGAAACACTTTTCAGCAGTGGGAGTACTCTTGTTGTACTCAGGGGGATAAACCCTACAACATATTTTTTTTTACATTTTAAGTATTACTATCCCTTTAAGAGGACAGCACAGAAAGAGAGTAAACGGGACTGTAAGTTTTTATGTATCATTTCATAAAATAAAAATCAATAAGTCATAAAAATTGTAATACATTATTTATAAAGGTGAGAACTATAAAAAGCATCAATACATTAGATCAATGCAATAAGTATAAAATGCAGCCATTAAAGGATATTAAAATCGATAGGAACATAAATAAATACATCAGGTGGTACAATAGATCTAGAAGGGAATATCAAAGGCTGTGGCTGGGAGTGGACACTTGAATCCCCCTTTTCTTTGTCTGTTAAAGGGATAGTAATGTTTCACAATAAAAGCAGCTCTGATCAATCTTCATAGAATTTGGGCCATGTAGAGTGTTATTTCAATACTGTGAGACTTGTAGTACAAGAGTAATTGAATGATAAAGTATCCCTCTCCCGCCCCTTTTACTGATGTAACACTGTTCACCCCAGAGCAGCAAGACTGTCCAGATGGATCATAGAGAGGGACAATCTTCAGTGAGCATAAGGAAAAATCTGTAAAGGAGGGCAGGGTTTTCCCTATGATCACAGTAAGAAGATTGTCCCTTGCTGTGATCTGTTCGGTCAAGAGACCAGATGACAAATCTGAGGGGAGGAGGCTTACACTAGGTAAAAGGGACAGGAGGGGGATACTTTATCATACAATTACTCTTGAGCTACAACTCTAACAGTACTGAAATAACACTCTCCATGGCCCAAATACTATGAGGATTAACTGGAGCTGCTTTTATTGTGAAACATTACTATCCCTTTAAAGGGGAACATTTACCCAAAATAAAAATTTGACCATGTGTTTTAATCAATAAACAAGATTAGCACTGTTTTTTTCTGTTTTTTTATTTTCTAACTCGCCTACGAGTGGAGATATGAAGCCTTCAAATCGGGCACTTCCACGTTCTGAGGCACCCTGTATGTGCCGCAGATGCCACAGGACTTCCCATCTGCCCCAGGGAGCGCTTTCACGCTTCCCTTCGTAGCTGTATTTTTGTGGGCTAACGTTACAGCAGGCTCCTACTGAGGTTGCAACCTCAGTAACATTGTAAACGGAGTTTGCTGTAACGTTAGCCCACAGGAATACAGCTATGAAAGGAAGCGTGAACGTGCTCCCTGGGGCAGATGGGAATCCCTGACGCATCACGCGGGACATACAGGGTCCCGCAGAACGCGGAAGTGCCCGATTTGAAGGCTTCATATCTCCACTTGTAGGGGAATTAGAAAAAAAACAAACAAACCTAGCGCTAATATTGTATTAATGATTAAAACACATGGCCAAAATGTTATTTTAGGTGACTGTTCTCTTTTAATCTCTGCAGTAGAGAGATATGTTTCTCACGTGATGGAGTCTCTTAATTCCCCACCCGCTCATGTAGTTATATGCAGGCCCACTGTGTTTCTCTGTTCAGCTCTTTCCTGCCTTCTCCAGTGCTCTCTAGTTCCAATACAGATGCCTTGCTCCCCAGGCTGATGCGTCTGGTCTCTACTCATTTTGAGGCAAATCCTATTCGTCAGGAGTACACCACACTCTACCGCTGCTGTTATTTGTAGATCAGCCTTATCCATCCCCCTGCTGGAGAGCCTCCAAGTGTCCCTCTTTAGGAGGGACAGTCCCTCTTTTAGACCCAAATCCCACTGTCCCTCTTTCCCACCCTAATGTCCCTCTTATTAGAAGATCAGACTGTGTGGTGTGTGTATATAAGTGTATCACATTGCTCTACAGCAATAAAACTCACATTGTTGTTTCTTTAAACATCAGTATATGTGTTTATAAATTAGTCTGTGTAAATAAAACACTTTGATCTTGTTATAAATCATTTATTAGGTAACACAAGGAGGTGTCAATAGGTCATGAAACAGCCTAAAAATTCATGTTAAAGCCCTGCCCACCGGCCACACCCCCAGCCACACCCCCTAAAACACAAGTGTCCCTCTTTAGCAATTTGAAATGTTGGGAGGTATGGAGAGGTATGTTATTCAAAAGTTTTTTGCAGCACAAACGAACATTTTTTTAGGTGTAGTATGTCAATGGCCTGGAATTTTATAGTGTTGCTGTTGCTACACCATCCTATGAACAAGTCTGCTAAGTTGATCAAAAACCTCCATAGGATGCTGTAGCAATGCAGGCCTTTGAAATACTACAGCTAAAAAAAAAATCATGTTTGAGCCGCAATAACTTTTGAATAAAACACCTCTCAACAGTGGGCGTGCCCATGTTTACTCAGTAAGATAAACCCAACATTATATATATATATATATATATATATATATATATATATATATATATAAATATACATACACACACACACACACTAGCCAGCACTTCCTGGTAGGAAATGACAGTTGGACTGGAGAATGGAATGTTAGTATATGACACAACAGGCTGTGCTGACAAGTACTGCTGAATTACCATAAACCGACATATAAATAAAGCTAAATACCTCCTAAACTATTATGTTAAATAAAAGATGATGAACATAAATATAAATAAGTTTGAAAGCACTTTGATAATCACCTACACTATTATATAGTGTAACTTCCACTTTAAATTACACTGACAAAGAAACCCTGTTAATAGTGTTGAGCGAGCACCCCGATGCTCGGGTGCTCGGGTGCTCTGACCGAGCACCCCCTGAGGCTCGAGTGCTCGGCCGAGCACCCGAGCCCCATTGAAATGAATGGGGCGACACCAGGCACCCCCTGCTCTGATGAGGGGAGGGTGCCTGGTCAATGCCCCCTTCATCTCCGCTATGCCCCCTTCATCTCCGAATGCCCCCTTCATCTCCGCAATGTCCCCCTTCATCTCCGAATTGCCCGTCTTCCACAATGTGCCCCTTCATCTCCGTTATGCCCCTCTTCCACAATGTGCCCCTTCATCTCCGCTATGCCCCTCTTCCACAATGTCCCCCTTCATCTCCTCTATGCCATAGAGGAGATGAAGGGGGACATTGTGGAAGAGGGGCATAGCGGAGATGAAGGGGCACATTGTGGAAGAGGGGCATAGCGGAGATGAAGGGGGACATTGTGGAAGACGGGCATAGCGGAGATGAAGGGGGACATTGTGGAAGAGGGGCATAGAGTCTATGCCCCTCTTCCACAATGTCCCCCTTCATCTCCGCAATGCCCCCTTCATCTCCGCAATGCCCCCGTACCTCCAGTCCCTGGTGGTCCAGCGGAGCTTCTTCGGATCTGTGCCTCTTCCGGCACAGATCCCCGCCACCCGAACATGGCGGGAGAGCACATGGCGGTACTCGACGAGTACCGCCATGTGCCGAGCAGAGCGATGCTCGAGCCGATCCGAGCATCGGCCGAGCACGCTCGCTCATCACTACCTGTTAACCCTTTGATTGTCAAAAGGGTATGCAGTGGGTTAATTCTATGGCCCCAAAATCCATGACTTTAAAACTATTTATTACCTGGTCTCTTTATGTATGAACTAAAGACTAATTTATCTGTGTGATTTAAGTGACTTTACAGATCAAAATACAGTGACAGTTAATGACCTGCAGCAACCTTGGTCTCCACCAGACTAGCACTGCAGCTCCAGCAATAAAGCTCAGTTTACCATACAGTGAAGGAACAGGCAACCTGTGCCTCTCCAGCTGTTTTGGATACAAGTCCCATCATTCTCTGCCAGAGACTGGCTGTTTGGGAATGATGACAGTTGTAGTCTCCATTAGCTGGAGAGCCAGATATTACCTGATCCTGTTCTACTGTAGAGAACTCTGCCATCAGCACCCATTTGCTCAGATGGAACTTTACCTTCACTGTGAGGCCACTGTGATGCGGATCCTGAGAATCAGTTAGTGGGCAGCTCTCAGATCATTTCAATCAGTTCTGAGATTTACTAGTGGAAAGCCATGGCTTCACCACGCTGTTCAGGAATTTTTTGGTTTATGCTCTTGATTTTGCTTGTATTGCAAAAACCAGTGACTGGAGAGACTAAAGGTTTGATGAAGAAGGATAAGATCAACGCCCAGATGATTGGGATGGTTCATCAAGACCCTATACATGACAGAGAGATTAATATCTTCGCTACTCTGTTCTTTACCCTGCTTTTTGCCGCAGTGATTGCCAGACCCGGAAGGCGTGAGGGACGCCAAAAGAAGGCACGTTCCCGCGCAGACTGCTGCAGAGCGTTGAGAACCTGCAAGTCCAACAGCAGCCCTGGCAAAGTTACTTCAAGCTGTGACTCCAACAGCAGCCCCAACACAGCCGCTGAAAGCTGTGACTCAAACAGCAGCACCTACACAGCCGCTGAAATCTGCGACTCAAACAGCAGCACCCACACAGCCGCTGAAAGCTGTGACTCAAACAGCAGCACCTACACAGCCGCTGAAATCTGTGACTCAAACAGCAGCACCCACACAGCCGCTGAAAGCTGCGACTCCAACAGCAGCCCCTATACATTCATTACAATTGAAGGGGCCAACACCAGCCCTAGGAAAGCGTCTTCAAAAAAGAGACACTACAAAGCCGCTGGAAGACGCAAGAGTAAATCAAAGCGCTACGCAGAATACAGAAGCTGTCAGGCCAACATCATAATCCCTGATAAGCTTCTAGAGGATGCAGAGCCAGCGCTATCCTCTACAGAGACTCTGGAACCTATAGACCCACCAACGGCCATTACAGAGACTCTGGAACCTATAGACCCACCAACAGACACTACAGAGACTCTGGAACCTACAGACCCACCAACAGCCACCACAGAGACTCTGGAACCTATAGATCCAACAACAGACACTACAGAGACTCTGGAACCTACAGACCCACCAACAGCCACCACAGAGACTCTGGAACCTATAGATCCAACAACGGCCACTACAGAGACTCTGGAACCTACAGACCCACCAACAGCCACTACCGAGTCTCTGGAACCACCAGAGCCAACAATGGCCACTACACAGAGATTGGAAGGTGGAGACCCAACACCGGCCCCTACAGAGACTCCTTAAACTGCAGGATCAACACCGGCCCCTACACAGAAATCTGTTGTAACATCACACAAATAAACACCATGACATGTGAAACAATGGACTCTTTTCATTAATTTATTATATATTTTCACATTGATTTCTATGGTCCTGATATTTGAAAATCACTTATATGTTAAAGTGTAAACCTTTGATGCATTGAAGTGATATTTACTACAGTAATATTGTAAACCCAAATTTCTCATGGAAACACTGTTTCCTTATTTAACCATTTGAGTGCTAAAGAGGTATCCAACAGACTGCAAATCAATGTGCTGGACACCCCTCTGGCACTCAGCGGTTTAATAAACCTTTTTGTGTTTTTTCTCCCATATGATGACTGTGTGCTGCCTCCCATGATCCTAGATACCTCAGGCTGAATACACCTGTATATGTTATTTCTATGGGACATGCACCATGCAGTTATACTGTGGGTTTATTATGTATCATAATAGTTGTGATGTCACTTCCCCCTGCTAGTGAATATATAATATAGATTTATATCGCCATAAGCATCGAAGTGTGAAAGGAGCCGGAAACATCTTTTATGAAAAAAATATAAAAGTTTATTCTGATAAGTTAAAGTGGAATCGCCTTAAACGTAGATAATTTGAAAAAGTTCTGCAAAATGTACGTCATTAACCCTTTGAGGTATACACCACAATGTGTTGGAATACATAGGATACCTCTTTGGCACTCAAAGGGTTAAACCGTTTACAATGTTAAAAAAAAAATCCTGTGTTGTGTGAACAAGGAAGCTTCTTTTTTAGCCTAGGGGATACCTGCCCGACACCTCCCAATATTTCAAATGGACAAAGAGGGACACTTTTGGTTTAGGTGTTTTTGCTGGGGACATGGCTTGTGGGCACGGCATTACCGAGAACTTCCCTGGCCTTCCACACTGGCATCTCATGCTCCCCCACTCACTCTCCCTCCTGCCTATAATTACTTCTCTGCTGGCCTGGCGTACTCACCAGTTCAGAGTCCCTTGCAGGCCTGCGTTCCCTCCCTCCATTGGTCTGCTCTTCCTCCCACTGGCTCTCTCTGTTTCCTGCTAGCCAACTGACCCCATCACAGCCTCAAGAGCTATGTGGCCTCCAAATGGTAAATCATTCTGCTCCACATTTTTTCCTCTTTCAGCTGTCCATCCTCCCTCTTAGTCCCATCCCTTCCCTCTGTCACCCATACTTTCTCTTTACCGCTTTCTCTTTCTGCCCCCCCCACCTCTATTATCCCACCATACGTTCTCAGTTCCCTGTCCTCTCTCAGCCCCCAACCCAAGGACCATTTATATTATCATGTATAACATTATGTTATTTATTCAAAACTAGCAGTGTGGGACGGCGTTGCCCGTCTATATTTGTTTATGAAAGTTCTGTAAAATACACGTGATCACGTTCTGTTTTAGCTGTCCCCCCCCCCAGCTGACTTGAACTGTCATAGTGACATACACACACATCCCATACTGAGACACACATACACCTATAGTGAGACACACACATCCCATACTGACACACACATACACACATATTTGCATCCCATACTGAGACACACATACACCTATAGTGAGACACACATACACCTATAGTGACACACACACATCTCATACTGAGACACACATACACCTATAGTGAGAGACACACACATCCCATACTGAGACACACATACACCTATAGTGAGAGACACATCCCATAGTGACACACATACACCTATAGTGAGAGACACACATATCCCATAGTGACACACATACACCTATAGTGAGACACACACATCCCATACTGAGACACATATACACCTATAGTGAGACACACACATCCCATACTGAGACACACATACACCTATAGTGAGACACACACATCCCATACTGAGACACATATACACCTATAGTGAGACACACACATCTCATACTGAGACACACATACACCTATAGTGAGACACACACATCCCATACTGAGACACATATACACCTATAGTGAGACACACACATCTCATACTGAGACACACATACACCTATAGTGAGACACACACATCTCATACTGAGACACACATACACCTATAGTGAGACACACACATCCCATACTGAGACACACATACACCTATAGTGAGAGACACACATCCCATAGTGACACACATACACCTATAGTGAGACACACACACATCCCATAGTGACACACATATACACATCCCGTAATAAGACAGACACATACACATCCCATAGAGACACACACACACATCCCATAGTGAGACAGACACATACACATCTCATACAGAGATACACACACACATATTTGGATCCCATATTGAGACACACACAAATACACATCCCATACAGAGACACACATATACACATCCCATACAGAGAGACACACACACGTGCCATAGTAAGACACACACACATATCCCATACAGAGACACAAACACATGCCATAGTGATACACACACATATCCCATACGAGACACACACATGCCATGGTGAGATACACATATACACATCCCATACATAGACACACACATATACACATGTCATAGTGAGACACACAAACATACACATCCCATAAAGAGACACACACATGCCATAGTGAGACACACACACACATCCCATATAGAGACACACACGTCATAGTGAGACACACACACATATACACATCCCATACTGAGACACACACACATCCACATCTCATACAGAGATATACACATCCCATAGTGGGATACACACACATCCCATACAGAGACACACACTCACACACACTCCATAGTCAGCACATACATACACAGCACATACAGAGACACACACACACATGCCATAGTGAGACACACACATATACACATCCCATACAGACACACACACCCACCATAGTGAGACACACACATATACACATCCCATACACAGACACACACCCATACACATGGCATAGTGATACACACACACACACACACACACACACATAGTGAGATACACACATATACACATCTCATAGTGAGGCATACACACACACACATATAACCATCCATAAGTGTATATTTGTTATTAATTTGCAATGCATTGCCTACCCCTCCGGCAGTGAAATGGTTAATGCAATGTACTCTTTTTCCCCCCACTGGACTTCAAGGGTTAATATCAGATCTGTGAGTGATGGTATTTCAAAAGTACCCAGCTATGGCCATAGTGAGAGACACACACAGCCACACACACATACACATACATACACATGCCTTAGTGAGACAGACACACACCATAGTGAGACACACATATCCCATAGTGAGATACACACATTCCATACTGAGACACACATACAGATCTCATAGTGAGACACACACACACACACACACACATTCCATACTGAGACACACATACAGATATCATAGTGAGACACACACACACACAAAAACACACACACACACACACACACACATTCCATACTGAGACACACATACAGATCTCATAGTGAGACACACACACATACACGTTAGATACTTAGATACACATACAGATCTGTTAGTGAGACATACACACATTCCATACTGAGACACACATACAGATCTCATAGTGAGAGACACACACACATTCCATACTGAGACACATATACAGACCTCATAGTGAGACATACACACACACATACACGTTAGATACTTAGATACACATACAGATCTGATAGTGAGACATACACACATTCCATACTGAGACACACATACAGATCTCATAGTGAGAGACACACACACATTCCATACTGAGACACACAGATCTCATAGTGAGACACACACACACACACACACACACACACACACACACACACACACACACATACAGATCTCATAGTGAGACACACACACACACACACACACATTCCATACTGAGACACACATACAGATCTCATAGTGAGACACACAAACATATTCCATACTGAGACACACATACAGATGTCATAGTGATACACACACATACAGATCTCATCGTGAGACGGGCACACATACAGATCTCATAGTGAAAGACACACACATTCCATACTGAGACACACAGATCTCATAGTGAGACACACACACACATTCCATACTGAGACACACATACAGATCTCATAGTGAGACACACACACACACACACACACACACAGATCTCATAGTGAGACACACACAAACATATTCCATACTGAGACACACATACAGATGTCATAGTGAGACACACATACACGTCATACTTAGACACACATACACAACCCATAGTGACACACACATACACATTCCATACTGAGACACAGTGTCCCCATAGTGTGAGACATACCTACACAACAGTGGTCTTGAGTCCTATGAAATGACACACAGAGCAGGTCAGGGTATTTCTCCCAGCAACAAAAACAGGTTTTGGTTCCTCACAACTTCCTGTATAATGGAGGAGGTGGGGTGGTTGCTATGCAACCAGCAGACATGGCTCTGAGCAGGTAGAAAAGTTTGTAGGGAGGGGAATCAAGTGAAGTAAGAGTTATTTGGCTGTTATTTTGTTGGAGGAGATCACACTGTGTGATGTAAACCTGTAGTCATTAGTAGGAGTGCAGCAGTGTGTCAGTAGGGAAGCAGAAACACAGTTACAGGATAACCCTTTGATTACCAGAAAGGAATCCCATGCACTGGGTTGCAATGTGTGGGATATAGTGTTGAGCGAGCATGCTCGGCCGATGCTCGGATCGGCTCGAGCATCGCTCTGCTCGGCACATGGCGGTACTCGTACGAGTACCGCATGTGCTCGCCCGCCATGTTCGGGTCTCCTCCCCGCACGTTTTGCGGCTGCTGCACAGCCAATAAACGTGCAGGGAGGCTCTGACATCGGTGTAATGCCAGCAGCCATGTTGGCTGCTGGCATTACACTGATTGGCTGGCCAGAACCCGTGGTCAGGTGCTGTATAGCACCTGACCATCGAGTTCGGCTCAGTCTGAGCCAGGGAGAGCTGAGGATAGGAAGGGAAAGGCAGTGTAGGGAGGAAAAAAACAAAAATTGTGAAAAAAAAAGAACCAAAAGTCCTTTTTAGGACTACTGTGTGTGGGGGCAGCAGGTTATTTGGTGTGGGGGGAAAAAAACAAAAAAAAAAAAAAAAAAAATATATATATTCTGTTTAGTGTGCAAAGTTGCAGATTAGAGCACATTCTGTTTAGTGTGCACAGTTGCAGATTAGAGCACATTCTGTTTAGTGTGCAAAGTTGCAGATTAGAGCACATTCTGTTTAGTGTGCAAAGTTGCAGATTAGAGCACATTCTGTTTAGTGTGCAAAGTTGCAGATTAGAGCACATTCTGTTAAGTCTTCAAACTAAAATATCAAAGTCACGTATTCCATTCAGTGTGCGTCGCCGCAGTTTAGCAGCACATTCTGAGTACTGTGCAGAGTTGCAGAATAGGAAGAAATACTGTTAAGTCTTCAAACTAAAATATCAAAGTCACATATTCCATTCAGTGTGCTTCGCCGCAGTTTAGCAGCACATTCTGTGTACTGTGCAGAGTTGCAGAATAGGAAGAAATACTGTTAAGTCTTCAAACTCAAATATCAAAGTCACATATTCCATTCAGTGTGCTTCGCCGCAGTTTAGCAGCACATTCTGTGTACTGTGCAGAGTTGCAGAATAGGAAGAAATACTGTTAAGTCTTCAAACTAAAATATCAAAGTCACATATTCCATTCAGTGTGCTTCGCCGCAGTGTAGCAGCACATTCTGTGTACTGTGCAGAGTTGCAGAATAGGAAGAAATACTGTTAAGTCTTCAAACTAAAATATCAAAGTCACATATTCCATTCAGTGTGCTTCGCCGCAGTTTAGCAGCACATTCTGTGTACTGTGCAGAGTTGCAGAATAGGAAGAAATACTGTTAAGTCTTCAAACTAAAATATCAAAGTCACATATTCCATTCAGTGTGCTTCGCCGCAGTGTAGCAGCACATTCTGTGTACTGTGCAGAGTTGCAGAATAGGAAGAAATACTGTTAAGTCTTCAAACTAAAATATCAAAGTCACATATTCCATTCAGTGTCTTTCAACGCCGTTTAACAGCCTATTCTGTGTACTCTGCAGAGTTGCAGAATTATAAGAAATACTGTTAAGTTTTCAAACTCAAATATTAAAGTCACATATTCCATTCAGTGTCTTTCACCGCCGTTTAACAGCCTATTCTGTGTACTCTGTACAGTTGCAGAATTATAAGAAATACTGTTAAGTTTTCAAACTCAAATATTAAAGTCACATATTCCATTCAGTGTCTTTCACCGCCGTTTAACAGCCTATTCTGTGTACTCTGTACAGTTCCAGAATTATAAGAAATACTGTTAAGTTTTCAAACTCAAATATTAAAGTCACATATTCCATTCAGTGTCTTTCACCGCCGTTTAACAGCCTATTCTGTGTACTCTGTACAGTTCCAGAATTATAAGAAATACTGTTAATTTTTCAAACTCAAATATTAAAGTCACATATTCCATTCAGTGTCTTTCACCGCCGTTTAACAGCCTATTCTGTGTACTCTGTACAGTTCCAGAATTATAAGAAATACTGTTAAGTTTTCAAACTCAAATATTAAAGTCACATATTCCATTCAGTGTGTTTCAACGCCGTTTAACAGCCTATTCTGTGTACTCTGCAGAGTTGCAGAATTATAAGAAATACTGTTAAGTTTTCAAACTCAAATATTAAAGTCACATATTCCATTCAGTGTCTTTCACCGCCGTTTAACAGCCTATTCTGTGTACTCTGTACAGTTCCAGAATTATAAGAAATACTGTTAAGTTTTCAAACTCAAATATTAAAGTCACATATTCCATTCAGTGTGTTTCAACGCCGTTTAACAGCCTATTCTGTGTACTCTGCAGAGTTGCAGAATAGTAAGAAATACTGTTAAGTTTTCAAACTCAAATATTAAAGTCACATATTCCATTCAGTGTCTTTCACCGCCGTTTAACAGCCTATTCTGTGTACTCTGTACAGTTGCAGAATTATAAGAAATACTGTTAAGTTTTCAAACTCAAATATTAAAGTCACATATTCCATTCAGTGTGTTTCAACGCCGTTTAACAGCCTATTCTGTGTACTCTGCAGAGTTGCAGAATAGTAAGAAATACTGTTAAGTTTTCAAACTCAAATATTAAAGTCACATATTCCATTCAGTGTGTGTCACCGCAGTTTAGCAGCCTATTCTGTGTACTCTGCAGAGTTGCAGAATAGTAAGAAATACTGTTAATTTTTCAAACTCAAATATTAAAGTCACATATTCCATTCAGTGTCTTTCACCGCCGTTTAACAGCCTATTCTGTGTACTCTGTACAGTTCCAGAATTATAAGAAATACTGTTAAGTTTTCAAACTCAAATATTAAAGTCACATATTCCATTCAGTGTGTTTCAACGCCGTTTAACAGCCTATTCTGTGTACTCTGCAGAGTTGCAGAATAGTAAGAAATACTGTTAAGTTTTCAAACTCAAATATTAAAGTCACATATTCCATTCAGTGTCTTTCACCGCCGTTTAACAGCCTATTCTGTGTACTCTGTACAGTTCCAGAATTATAAGAAATACTGTTAAGTTTTCAAACTCAAATATTAAAGTCACATATTCCATTCAGTGTGTTTCAACGCCGTTTAACAGCCTATTCTGTGTACTCTGCAGAGTTGCAGAATAGTAAGAAATACTGTTAAGTTTTCAAACTCAAATATTAAAGTCACATATTCCATTCAGTGTGTGTCACCGCAGTTTAGCAGCCTATTCTGTGTACTCTGCAGAGTTGCAGAATAGTAAGAAATACTGTTAATTTTTCAAACTCAAATATTAAAGTCACTTATTCCATTCAGTGTGTGTCACCGCAGTTTAGCAGCCTATTCTGTGTACTCTGCAGAGTTGCAGAATAGTAAGAAATACTGTTAAGTTTTCAAACTCATATATATTAAAGTCATATATATCGTGTAAGATGAAGAAGGCGGGTAAAAAGGGACGGGGAAGTGGACGTGATCCTGAAAGTTCAGGGCGCGGGTCAGGACGCGGAGAAACTGTGCCTGGTGCCAGAGCACAAGAAAGAAAGACATCCACCATACCTAGCTTCATGTCTGATTTCACAGGGCGTCGCAGGACATCACTCTCGAGGTCCGACCAGTGCGAACAGGTGGTCGGTTGGATGACAGCTGATACTGCTTCCAGTCGGTTAAGCACCACCCTGTCTTCCACCAAGTCCACTCTCAGTAGCCAAGAGTCTGGTCAACATAATCCTCACTCTGATCATCCTTCCTCCCACCATACACGGTCTGGTCAAAGAAGTGATCCCACACTGGGATATAGTGATGAGCTCGTCTCATCACCAATCCTTCATTTGACCCTCTCTCCAAGCACGCTTGCAGAGGAACATGACATCTTGTGCCCTGATTCACAACCTCTAGAGGCTACCCAATCACAAGAAGATGACAGATGTGAACGGCATTTAAGGTCAAAGGAAGTAGTGGATGATGATGATGATGATGATGAGACACAGTTGCCATTAAATCAACCACTATTTCCGTCTCAAGACCTTGTTGAGGAGAATGTTATACAGTTGTCAATGACTGAGTATGTGGTGGGATCAAGACTTGAGGAGGATGATCAGAGTGAGGAAGTGGAGGAGGACTTGGTGGACGATGAGGTGACTGACCCCACCTGGGAAGGTGTAGAGCCGAGCGATGACAGCAGTCCTGAGGGTGAGCCATCTGCAGCACCGCAACAGGCTGGAAGAGGCAGTGGTGTGGCTACAGAAAGAAGGCGGACCGCACCAAACCGGCCCGCAAATGTTCCACGGAGCACCCCCTTGCGTAAATCTACCTTGCCAAGGGGTAGGTGTTCCGCGGTATGGCGTTTTTTTAAGGAAAGTGCGGACGACAAAAGAATTGTAGTTTGCAACCTGTGCCACACCAGAATGAGCCGAGGCATGAACACTAGAAACCTCACCACCACCAGCATGATCCGACACATGGCATCCAAGCACCGTAGTAAGTGGGAGGAACGCCTGGATCGCCCATCTGTGTCTGCAGGCCACACCACTGCCTCCTCTTCCCCTGTTTTCGGTGCCGGCCAATCGCCTGTCGAAGGCGCAGGCCCGCATACCTCCCGCCCTGCACCTGTACCATCTGAAGCACCATCAGCGACCACATCCACTTCCCTGTCCCAGCACAGCGTCCAAATGTCGTTACCCCAGGCATTTGAGCGCAAGAGAAAGTACCCAGCCACCCACCCACAGGCCATAGCACTAACCTCACACCTTTCAAAATTACTGGCCATCGAAATGCTGCCATTTAGGCTTGTGGACACTGAGTCCTTCCGCAGCCTGATGGCAGCAGCTGTCCCTCGGTACGCGGTCCCCAGCCGCCACTACTTTTCCCGGTGTGCCATCCCCGCATTACACCACCATGTGTCCCGTAACATCACCCGTGCCCTGACCAACGCAGTTACTGGGAAGGTCCACTTAACGACTGACACATGGACAAGTGCTTGTGGCCAGGGACGCTACATTTCCCTGACGGCACACTGGGTGAATGTCGTGGAGGCTGGGAGCGACTCGGACCCTGGGATGGCACGGGTGCTACCCACGCCGAGGATTGCGGGCCCTACCTCCATCAGGGTTTCCACCAGCACCTACGTTATTGGCTCCTCCTCCTCCGTTTCCACCTCCGAATTCTCTACACACACCGCCACTCCCCCATCAGCCAGTAGCTGGAAGCAGTGTAGCACTGCAGTGGGGAAGCGTCAACAGGCCGTGCTGAAGCTGATCTGCCTTGGGGACAAACAGCACACGGCCTCAGAGCTGTTGCAGGGGATTAGTCACCAGACCGAGCAGTGGCTCTCGCCACTCAACCTGCAACCAGGCATGGTTGTGTGTGATAATGGGCGTAACTTGGTGGCGGCTTTGGAGCTCGGCAAGCTCACACACGTACCATGCCTAGCGCATGTATTTAATTTAGTGGTGCAGCGATTTCTAAAAACCTACCCCAATGTGCATGATCTCTTGACCAAGGTGCGCCGCGTGTGTGCACATTTCCGTAAGTCATCAACAGCTTCGGCCGGCCTGTTGAAGCTGCAGCAGCGCTTACAATTGCCAGCTCACCGGCTGCTGTGTGACGTGAGCACGCGCTGGAACTCCACCTTCCACATGTTGGCCCGGCTTTGTGAGCAGCAGAGGGCAGTAGTGGAGTACCAGCTGTTACACGGTCGTCGCCTCTCCGTTCAACTTCCTGTAATCAGAAGTGAGGAGTGGGAATGGATGTCAGACCTCTGCGAGGTTTTACGCAATTTTGAGGAATCGACACAGATGGTGAGCGGCGATAACGCTATTATCAGTGTAACCATCCCACTTCTGTGTCTACTGAAACGCTCGCTGCTCACAATTAAAACCGACGCTTTGCATGTGGAAGAGGTGGAAATGGGGGAGGAAGAGCTTACACAAGGTGATAGCCAGAGCACCCTCACTTCGTCTTCTCAGCGACAATTGGAGGAGGCGGAGGAGGAGGAGGAGGAGGAGGAGGAGGAGGAAGACACGGTTGCCTCCGCTACAGAGGGTAGCCATGGAACTTTAGTTCCATCTCTTCAGCGTGGGTGGGCAGAAGAGGAGGAAGAGGATGAGGATATTGAGAGTCAGCCTCCTGGTGAGGACAGCGAAATCTTGACTGTTGGTACTCTGGCACACATGGCTGACTTTATGTTAGGCTGCCTTTCCCGTGACCCACGCGTTGTACGCATTTTAGACAACACGGATTACTGGGTGTTCACCCTTCTGGACCCCCGCTACAAAGAGAATTTCTCATCTCTCATTCCTCCGGTGGAGAGGACAAGCAAAATGGTGCAATACCAGAAGGTTCTTGTTGAAAAATTGCTCCAAAATTTTCCATCTGACAACGCTGGCGGCAGAGTACGTGCTACCTTGGCCAACCGAGAAGGGGAGAAAAGGGGAGCACACAGCAGTTCCGACAAAGGCAGGGCAACACTCTCCAAGGCGTGGGACACCTTCATGACACCCCGCCAGCACCCTCACCCTGATGCGCAGCCTAGTGTCACAAGGAGGGAAAAGTTTTGGAAGATGGTGAAGGAGTACGTAGCAGACCGTGTCAGCGTCCTCAATGATCCCTCTGTGCCTTACAACTACTGGGTGTCCAAGCTGGACACGTGGTATGAACTGGCACTCTACGCCTTGGAGGTGCTGGCCTGCCCTGCCGCCAGCGTTCTGTCTGAGCGGGTATTTAGTGCTGCTGGTGGCATCATAACAGATAAGCGTATCCGCCTTTCCACCGACAATGCTGATAGGTTGACACTTATAAAAATGAACAAGGCCTGGATTTCCCCTGACTTCTCCACTCCACTGGAGGAAAGCCCCGGGGGAACATAAACTCACTTTATATATGTTATTTACAATGATGGGAATACTCTGTATTCCCATTCACCCCTTCCACCCCAAAAACGGGTATATGGTTGACTCTTAATGTTCTCATCCTCCTCCTCCTCTTCCATATGCCCTGGGATATAATTTTTATATAGGGCCAGCTCACCAGCGTGCCCTGGGATATAATTTTTATATAGGGCCAGCTCACCAGCGGGCCCTGTGATATAATTTTTATATAGGGCCAGCTCACCAGCGGGCCCTGTTTGCCAATTTTTATATAGGTCAGCTCACCAGCGGGCCTTCTCATATAATGTTTTATTGGGTCAGCTCTCTAGCGGGCCCTCTCATATAATGTTTTATAGCGTCAGCTCACTAGCGGGCCTTCGCATATAATGTTTAGGATGGTCAGCTCTGCAGCAGACCCTCACCCATAATGTTTTAGATGGTCAGCTCAGCGCACGTTTCCCTCTTAATCATGGCCTCAGTTCTGAAAATCAAGGAAATTTTTGGGAGAATTTGCCTCTGCGCACGTTTCCCTCTTAATCATGGCCTCAGTTCTGAAAATCAAGGAAATTTTTGGGAGAATTTGCCTCTGCGCACGTTTCCCTCTTAATCATGGCCTCAGTTCTGAAAATCAAGGAAATTTTTGGGATAATTTGCCTCTGCGCACGTTTCCCTCTTAATCATGGCCTCAGTTCTGAAAATCAAGGAAATTTTTGGGAGAATTTGCCTCTGCGCACGTTTCCCTCTTAATCATGGCCTCAGTTCTGAAAATCAAGGAAATTTTTGGGAGAATTTGCCTCTGCGCACGTTTCCCTCTTAATCATGGCCTCACTTCAGAAAATCGATGAAATTTTTGGGAGAATTTGCAGATGATATACAAGTAAATATACAGCAAATACTGTTTGGTAACAATTTTTCGCCTAAAGTCGTTTTTATTTTCCTTTTTGTGTGTTTTACGGTCAGTCTGTAAAAATGGCGTACTACGGGCGAAAGATCGTTCCCAGCAGCGATGTTGGAGTCCAAGGTGCATCCAGACATCCTCCCTATGCTGTCCCTGAACCATTTCTGTAGTGTTTCCATCTTTTTCTGCCCTTTTCCTATGGACCAGGCACCCTCCCCTCATCAGAGCAGGGGGTGCCTGGTGTAATGCTCGAGTCCTCCCATTGACTTCAATGGGGCTCGGGTGCTCGGCCGAGCACTCGAGCCTCAGGGGGTGCTCGGTCAGAGCACCCGAACATCCGAGCATTGGGGTGCTCGCTCATCACTAGTGGGATACCTTTATGGCACTGTGTGTTTGATGCTGGGTGTGTGTGTTTGATGCTGGGTGTGTGTGTAGCGTGTGTGTTTGATGCTGTGTGTGGTGTGTGTTTGTTTGATGTTGTGTGTGTTTGGGGTGAGTGTTTGATGCTGTGTGTGTTTGGTGGTGTGTGTGCATTTGTTTGGTGCTGTGTGAGTGGAGCATGTGTGTATTAGGGTGATGTAGGAGCAAATGGCAGCCATTTTGTTTTTTCCCCTCAGTTGTATAGTGGTGGGCGGGCTAGAGAGTGGAACCGGGCCAATTTCCTGCATGATTTTCACAGGAGTAGCAGTACTGCAACTCCTGTGAAAGTCACGCCCCCATTGAATTACCCAATGGGAGCAGTAACTCCTCCTTACTGCCACCCCTGGGTGTGTGTGTCTCCTGAGGAGACATAAATTATGCAATGAGACTCTCGTTTATATATATATAGATATATATAAATTACACATTCCTATTCCTTGAAAGAAAATGGTTGGGGCCTAGTCTCGGTCCAAAAGTATGGTTAGAATATGCACAGGGAAACCTAGACTAGAATATGCACTAACACATAACAGGCAAACCTAGACCAGGCAAGCCAATCATATTAATGCCATATACTATACCTTTAAAAACCTCTTTTGCAATAATAAAAAAGCTGAGCTTATTTAGACTTTGAATGCATTTCATTATATACAATCATTATTATTTATAACAATAAAATCAACTAAAATCATCTAGAATAAGTAGAAAACATCTTGCAGAAAAAAAAAAAAATCACAGCGTTAGCACACCATAGAATAGAATTTATGTGTGTGTATAGGTATATATTGTCAAAATCACATACCCCCAGTATCTCCTGGACAGGCAGTATACAGAAGATGCGAATAACTCCTCCTTACTGTCTACCCTGGGCGTGTGCGTGACAGGCACGCAGGTTTCTTCTTTTATATATTTATCCCTACATCTCGGCATAGTGCCTGAAACATGGAAAAATGCAGAAATCTGGCCTTTTGTCAGTCATCTGCAAGGTTTTCACAAAGGTACTGTCAAGAAGAATAGGCATAATATTTTACACGACACAACTTAAAGGAGCAGTAAACTTTTTTTTATAAAAACACAAATTTTATAGAGCATTTCCTGCTGAATAAAACAAGGTCACTCCCATCACTGTCAGTTGTTTTATTCAAAATTTATAGCAGTTCAGATAATCAGGAAGTGAATTTTCTGTGTTTACTTACTGATAGTTCTAACTGACAGGAAGTGTATTTACTGTGTTTACTTCCTGATAGTTCTAACTGACAGGAAGTGACAGGCAGTTTCTATCACATTCTATGGAGAACTGTATGTCTCTGACTTTTCTGACTTTCCTCTCCATTAGAATGTAACAGGCAATCTAATTAGAATTTGACCACTAGAAGGCACTGCTAATGTAAAAAAACATGGGTTTAAACTGTAATAACTCTGGAAATATAAATCTCTCGGCAGTGGGAGTACCCTTATTTTACTCAATAGGAAAATCCCTACAATATATATTTTTTCATAAAAAAGTTTACTGCTCCTTTAAAGAACAAGCAGGCCTCAGGAGCAGTTTCAGTACAATGGACCATATCCAGACAGTGCAACAAGTTATGGATAGGCATAATGTATACAACCTTCCATTATGTATAGTCTTCATTGACTAAAAAAAAGGCCTTTGACTCAGTGAAAAAGAAGCAATAATCAATGACCTGATCAACCAAAGAATAGAGCTTACATCAATATCATACAATCAATATATTAAAATGCATCTGCATCAATACAGGTAAACAATGAAAAAGTCCAGATCAACATAAAAAAGGGGTCCTACAAGGAGGCCTAATCTCTCCAAAACTATTTTCTGCTTGTTTAACCCTTTGAGTGCCAGAGGGGTACGCAACGCATTGCAAAGCAATGCGTTGTGTACCCCTCTGGCACTCAAAGGGTTAAAGGAAATTTTCCACAAACTAAATTGGGTCAAAAAAAGTAAGATCAACGGAGACTACTTACATCATTTATGTTTTTCAGACGATATCATACTCTTTGCCAGTAGTGCTGAAAAACTACAAGAATTTATTGAGCTACAAACAGGAAATCAAGCATTTTTTGATCTGAAGATGAATATCAACAAAACACAAGTCATGTTTTAACACATTTACCGTACCAAGGTAGATCACAGTAGATGGACAGAACTAGAGGAAGCTGACAATTATGTTTACCTTGGACAGGAAATGGAAACACCATGATGGAAACTGAGCAATCAATAAATGGGATGGCAAGCATTTAGAAAAAAACTGTAGTACTGTCTTTAAAGGGATAGTAATACTTTGTTTTATCTTTATTTTATTTTGTAGGCATTAAAAAAACATGAAGAACGATATAAGTCTTATCTCTCGAACCTTTATGGGGTAAGAGATATTCACAAGCAAAGTATCCCCCCCTTTCAGCCAGATCAGAAGGGAGGTGCCCAGGCAGACTGCAGAGAGGGGCAATCTTCAATTAAGATAAGGGAAAAACCTGAAAAACTTGTCAAGGGGGGCAGGGCTTTCATTGTTCTCATAGGAAGAAGATTGTCCCCTTCTGTTATCTGTCTGGTCTATGGACTGGATTCCACATCTGAGAAGAGATGGCTTACACTAGGTAAAAGGGGCGGGAGACTTTGCTTGTGAATATCTCTCAAACCATAAAGGTTTGAGAGATAAGACTTATATCGTTCTTCATGTTTTTTTTAATGCCTACAAAATAAAATAAAGATAAAACGAAGTATTACTATCCCTTTAAAGGGATAGAAATACTTTAATATTACTAAGCCCCATAGTGTAGCTATTTAAAAAAGAATTCAATTGCTCCCAGTGTCATCTCTCATACATTTATGGTTTGAGAGATAACCGAATGCAAAATTCACCCCTCCCTCCCCCTTCCCTGAAGTCAGCGTTCTAGCTGACTGCAGGGATATCCAGTCTTATTTTCATCAGGCGGTTCTGCAACAGAGCCGAGATCGCGTTAGTAAAAAATAATTATTTCACTGAAACGGTCTTCGACGTGTGCTTGGGTTGCAATCACACGTAGAAGACCGTTTCAGTGAAATCATTTTTTTTTTACTAATGTGATCTCTGCTCTGCTGCAGAGCCGCCTGATGCAAGTCAGACCGGATATCCCTGCAGTCAGTACAACGCTGACTTCAGGGAAGGGGGTGGGAGGGGTGAACTTTGCGTTTGGTTATCTCTCAAACCATAAAGGTTTGAGAGATGAACCTGGGGACAATTGAATTCTTTTTGAAATAGCTACACTATGGGGATTAGTAACATTAAAGTGTTACTATCCCTTTAAGACAAATTTACCACTCTGCCTCCAATGAAAGGTTTTTGACCAGTGAGTCCTCCCAATCCTTATGTATGGCTGGGAAACAAGGACACTGAATGCTAAAGCCATACAAATCTTCATGTTACACAGAGATGTATGGATCAACAGACTGTTGAAAAACAGAGTCAGAAAAACATGTGCGTGGATTCATCAGCAAACAAAGGTCTGTGACATCACTGAAAGAGTAAAGTGGCTGACGTGGGAATGGACACAGTACACATCAAGAAGATGGACCAAACGAATTTTGGAATGGATTCCACTCGATACTAAATGCCCAAGAAAAAAAAACAAAGACAGGATGGGTGGATGAAATTACCAAATTTGTTGGTACACAGTTGGAACACAAAGTGTTGTGCGTGTGTGTATATATATATATATATATATATATATATATATATATATATATATATATATATCATAACAATAAGAGGAGGGCAGCACCCATGGATCTTTGCAAAAATAGCTTTATTTGCAATGACCCACGGGTGCTGCCCTCCTCTTATTTTTATGCTTCATCTAAATTTGGGACTGTGCAGCACCTGGACAAGAACTTTCTTGAGAGTGAGTACTACCACCTACCTCTTCTTTGTGTGTGTGTGTGTGTATATATATATATATATATATATATATATATATATATATATATATAGATACACACTATATATCTATATATATAAAAGGAGACTTTGTGCCTGCCAAAACACACCCAGGGGAGGCATAAAGCATGAGTTACTATTCCTATTGGGTGATTCAGTCATGCAGTGAGTTGGCCCGCCCCCACTATGCAGCCCGCCCACCACTATCAAAGTCAGAAAAAAACAATATGGCCACCACTTGCTCCTACACCACAGACAAACACACATGCCCCACTCACACAGCACCAAACAAACACACACATGCCCCACTCACACACACAGCACCACATACACATACAAAGCCAGAAATAAATATGGCTGACACACACACACACACACACACACACACAGTTACTCACCCTGACTCCCAGTGGTCTCAGCAGGACCTGTAGTGCAGCACCAGGGGAACAAAATGGCACTCAAAAGGTTAAGGTAGGCCCTTTGCTGAATTATTTCTTCACTGTCATCATTTGCCATGCAAGACACAGGACAGACAGCCATCAGGTACACACTTAACCCACTGACTGCCACAGGGTTGTGTATCAAGTTTTACCCCTCAGGGAGTGTGTTCAAACCCCTCCCACTGCAAACTTGCATTCCCCTCCCACTTCTCCTCCTTCCCCAGCCTATTACTAACACTTTTCCTCATTTATATTAAGCCCCGCCCCTACTCACAATTAAGCCCTGCCCACTTTAAACCAAAATTGCCCCATTGCTCTCTCCACATCAGCACCACATGAGAGACTCCACAAGTAAAAGTTCCCAGGTATTACACACACATGCCCCACTCACACAGCACCACACACACACACACACAGCCAGAAAGAAATATGGCTGACACACAGTCACTCACCCTGACTCCCAGTGGCCTCAGCAGGACCTGTACTACAGCCACTGAGGAACAAAATGGCACTCAAAGGGTTAAGGTAGGCCCTCATTGCTCAATTACTTCTTCACTGTCATCATTTGCCATGCAAGACACAGGACAGACAGCCATCAGATTCACACTTAACCCACTGACTGCCACAGGGTTGTGTATCAAGTTTTACCCCTCAGGGAGTGTGTTCAAATCCCTCACACTGTAAACTTGCATTTCCCTCCCACTTCTCCTCCTTCCCCAGCCTATTACTAACACTTTTCCACATTTATGTTAAGCCCTGCCCCTAGTCGCGATTAAGCCCCGCCCACTTTTAACCCAGATTGCCCCATTTGTCTCTCCACATCAGCACCACATCAGTCCCCTCTAGGAACTCCACAAGTCAAAGTTCCCAGGTATGAACACACTTCCCACTGCTATTTATCTCTCACATGTCTCTCTATACCTTAACCATTTGAGTGCCAGAGGGGTACACTACTCATGCACGCATGTGTTTCTGCTCATATATGTTGTGCGTGTACATCTCTGTTACATATGTGTGTCCATCTCCAGTGTGTCTGTGTGTGTGTGCGTGTCTTTTGCATGTTTCTGCCACTCACTGTGTGTATGTGCATACCTCCCAACATTTCACATGGCCAAAGAGGGACACTGTAGTTTTAGGTGATATTGTTGGGGCGTGGCTGGTGGGCAGGCCATTAGTAAGAATTTTTAGGTTATTTCATGACCTATTACTGACTATTTATGTAACTGAATAAATGATTTAGTGCAAGACCAAAGTATTTTATTTGCACAGACTAATGTATAAACATATATATACAGAAGTTTAAAAAAATATTTATATGAGCTTTATTGTAGAGAAAAGTAATACACATCACACAGTCAGGGCTGGTGCAAGGATTTTTGCCACCCTAGGCAAAACCTAATTTTGCCACCCATTTCGCTCCGCCCCTTGTGTCCCACCCCTTTATACCCTGCCTACTTATACCCCACCTCTTTTCATGATTGTCCTCTCTCTGCCCCCTGGGCCAGTCTGCCCCTGGTCTAGAGATGCCTGTAAGAGATGCCCCCCACCAGCTCCAACTTGCCCCTTATCAGCTCCACTTTGCCCCTATCAGCTGCACTTTGCCCCCATCAACTCCAACTTGCCCCCATCAGCTGCACTTTGCCCCCCATCAACTCCAACTTGCCCCATCAGCTCCACTTTGCCCCCATCAACTCCAACTTACCCCCATCAGCTCCACTTTGCCTCCCACCAACTCCACTTTGCCCCCCACCCGCTCCACTTTGCCCCCCATCCGCTCCACTTTGCCCCCAGCAGCTCCAACTTGCCCCCATGAGCTCCACTTTGCTCCCCATCCGCTCTAACTTGCCCCCACCAGCTCTACTTTTGCCCCCCCTTTAGTTCCACTATGCCCCTATCAGCTCCAACTTGCCCCTATCAGCTCCAACTTACCCCCAGCAGCTCCACTTTGCCCCCCAGCAGCTCCACTTTGCCCCCCAGCAGCTCCAACTTGCCACCAACAGCTCCACTTTGCCCCCCATCTGCTCCAACTTGCCCCCATCAGCTCCACTTTGCCCCCATCCGCTCCAACTTGCCCCCATCAGCTCCACTTTGACCTCCATCCGCTCCAACTTGCCCCCATCAGCTCCAACTTGCCCCCAGCAGTTCTACTATGCCCCCTCAGCTCCAACTTGCCCCCATCAGCTCCACTTTGACCTCCATCCGCTCCAACTTACCCTCATCAGCTCCAACTTGCCGCCAGCAGCTCCACTAATGCCCCCTCAGCTCCAACTTGCCCCTATCAGCTCCAATTTGCCCCCATCATCTCCACTTTGCCCCCCATCCCCTCCAACTTGGCCCCAGCAGCTCCAGTATGCCCCTTCAGCTCCAACTTGCCCCCCATCACATACCTGTAGCTCCCGCACAGTCTTCTCTTCAGTAATGCAGAGCGCGGCGGGAGATCATGACTCCCAGCGCGCTCTGCATTACTAAAGATCTGACCCAATGAGGGAGCGCTGTAGCAACACAGACCTGACTGTGTTGTGGTTCCTGGCATGGTGTGTGCGGGCGCAGCTCTTCTCCGCTGCATGCCCGCGCCCCCAGTACGTGTGCGCCCTAGGCCGGCCCCTACCTCGCTAATAGGTGGAGCCGGCCCTGCACACAGTCTGACCTCCTAAAAAGAGAGACAACAGGGTGGGAAAGAGGGACAGAGGGATTTGCCCCTCAAAGAGGGACACTTGGGATGTATGGTATGTGTCTGCCTGTGTGTCGCATATGTCTGTGTTTTTCAGTGTGTCTGCATTTCACACACATGCGCCCAACGGTCATGACATGACGGGCAACGCCGTCCCACATTGCTAGTATATATATAAGTCATGATGTGGAATGCACTCACTGTTTGTAGTAGAACATTGTTGCCTGGGTGCTCATCCAGAAGTTGAAAGCATAATAGCAAAAAAGGACGAATTGGAAAGCACGCTCAGGAGACTTTTTTAGCGGTGAACAGGTGGATTTATTCCAATCGACGTTTCGGCCAGCACTTGAAGAAGGCCTCAGTGCTGGCCGAAACACCTATTGGAATAAATCCACCTGTTCACTGCTAAAAAAGTCTCCTGAGCTTTCCAATTCGTCCTTTTGTGCTAATATATATATATATATATATATACAAATATATATATATATATATATATATATATATATATATATATATACACACACATAATGTTAATATACTTACACGTGTGTGTGTGTCTGTGTGTGTAAAAACCCAAGTGAATATATAATGGGCACCTGGATACTCTTAAAGGGATAGTAATACTTACAAATTACTAATCCCCATATTGTAGCTTTGTTAAAAAGAAACTTATTGCCCCCAGTGTCATCTCTCAGACACTTATGGTTTGAGAGATGATAGCGCTCAAAGTTCCCCCCTCCCTCCCCCTTCCCTGAATGAACGCTGACTGCAGGGGAAGCTGTCGTACGACAGTCTTATGTGCATCAGGCGGCTCTGCAGCTGAGCCGAGATCACGTTTATAAAAAAGAATTATTTTACTGAAACGGTCTTCTTCGTGTGCTTGGTTTGTGCTTGGTTTGCAAACACACATAGAAGACCGTTTCAGTGAAAGATTTCTTTTTTATAAATGCGATATCGGCAATGCTGCAGAGCCGCCTGATGCAAGTAATACCGGATATCCCTGCAGTCAGCGTTTAGTCAGGGAAGGGGGAGGGAGGGGGAACTTTGAGCGCTATTACCTCTCAAACCATAAGGGTTTGAGAGATGACACTGGGGGCAATAAGTTTCTTTTTAACAAAGCTACAATATGGGGATTAGTAATTTGCAAGTATTACTATCCCTTTAAGTCCAATTACACATTTTGATAATAATTTGTATCCGTCTTCATTAGCGTCTAAGACCCCCCCACCCCCATCACTATTGATTTTCTTTATATTGACCAGCTGTCCAAAATAATAGTGACCAATACATGAGTACTTATATCTTCCACATAATTATGCCATCAACTGCCGTTCCTATGGATGGACAAGACACTGATAAATGGTAAGATCCTTGCATACCACTTCATATTATATTTTACTGTTTGGCTTCCACTGTAGTCATTAATTACATCAAATATGTCTTAACTCGTTAGAACACTTTCAGTACCATATATATGGTAACCTTATCTATTGACCACATAAGTTTGTTTATCTTTTATTATATCTTTTATTCTGATTTCAGCTTGTTATTTTATCTTTATTCATATATATATATATCATCATGTATTTTTAAGTCATGTAACAGATCATTATATTACTGTACCTATAAGTGAATATACTAACCATACTTTTACAAAGACACAACCAATCCACACAGAACTAAGTCATACTGCCCATTAGGATTTTCTGCCCACTTTACTGTAAGTGGCTGATTATCAGTAACTCATGTTAAGGTGATTATCAGTAATAGGTATTTGTGTTCCTTTCATGTGTATATTATGTACACTAAGTATATTTTTGGACTCATATTTTTATGTGTAAATTGTTTCCACACAAATTACATTTTCAGTAGATCCTGAGATTCTGTCAATTTCTACATGTGGGAGAGAAGGATCGGAACGTACTAGTAGAGGAGTTGCTGATTATGAAATTACAGGAATGACCACTGCCATAACAATAGGGGTCACACCAGCGACCGGGCCCGTCACTCCAGGGGCCTGACTGCCCCCATGTGACCCCCTGGCCCAGCACCCGAAACCAAGTAGGTGTGCACCTTGTTCGGCACAGACCTCTATAAGATGATCTCCATCTCCAGCTCTCTAGTAATGCAGAGCGCTGGGAAATGACATCATCTACCATTACTGAAGAGAGGACCGTGCAGGAGCTCCATCTTCTGAGGTCTGTGCGGAAGGAGGCACAGACCTCTCCTGCCACGCCTCTAGACCACCAGGGAGGTAGGAGATGGACACTGGGGGGGGGTCAATAGGGGAAATGTGGAGATTGGTGGCAATGTGTTGGCAGTGTAGAGATTGGGGGGGCAATGTGGAGATTGGGGAGGAGATTGGGGGCAATGGATGAAAATGTGGAGACTGGGGCAATGGGGGGAAAATTTGTTCGGGGGTGGCCCATGGCAATTTCTGCACCAGGGCCCGGTGGCTTCTAGTTACTATTCTGGGAATGACACATACAAGGGAAATGCATGTTACAGGATATCTTGAATACATACCTCCCAACATTTCAAATGGCCAAAGAGGAACACGTATGTTTTAGGTGGTGTTGTTGGGGGAAGCTGGTGGGGAGGGCATTACCAAGAATTTATAGGTTATTTCATGACCTATTGACACCTCTTTGTGTAATTAACTAAACGATTTAGAGCAAAACCAAAGTAATTTATTTACACAGACTAAGTCAGAAACACATAAAATGAAGTTTATATACAGACATTAATGTGAGTTTTATTGCTGTGGAGCAATGTGATACACACCACACAGTCTGATCTCCTAAACACAGGGACACCAGGGAGATACACTTATATACACACCACACAGTCTGATCTCCTAAACACAGGGACACCAGGGTGATACACTTATATACACACCACACAGTCTGATCTCCTAAACACAGGGACACCAGGGTGATACACTTATATACACACCACACAGTCTGATCTCCTAAACACAGGGACACCAGGGTGATACACTTATATACACACCACACAGTCTGATCTCCTAAACACAGGGACACCAGCGTGATACACTTATATACACACCACACAATCTGATCTCCTAAACACAGGGACACCGGGGTGATACACTTCTATACACACCACACAGTCTGATCTCCTAAACACAGGGACACCAGGGTGATACACTTCTATACACATCACACAGTCTGATCTCCTAAACACAGGGACACCAGGGTGATACACTTCTATACACACCACACAGTGTGATCTCCTAAACACAGGGACACCAGGGCAATACACTTCTATACACACACCACACAGTCTGATCTCCTAAACATAGGGACATCAGGGTGATACACTTATATACACACCACACAGTCTGATCTCCTAAACACAGGGACACCAGGGTGATACAGTTATACACACACCACACAGTCTGATCT
>CM074724.1:378758084-378777254 GCA_037306005.1 Rhinophrynus dorsalis
AATCAATGCAATCTATACAGCTGCATCACTTGAGCTTTTATAGACTCCTTAAAGGGATAGTAATACTTCGTTTTATCTTTATTTTATTTTGTAGGCATTAAAAAAACATGAAGAACGATATGTCTTATCTCTCAAACCTTTATGGTTTAAGAGATATTCACAAGCAAAGTATCCCCTGCCTGTTCAGCCAGATCAGAAGGGAGGTGCCCAGGTAGACTGCAGAGAGGGACAATCTTCAATTAAGATAAGGGAAAAAGCTGAAAAACTTGTCAAGGGGGGGAAGGGCTTTCATTGTTTTTATACAAAGAAGATTGTCCCCTGCTGTTATCTGTCCTGTCATACAACCAGACTCACATCTGAGAAGAGATGGCTTACACTAGGAAAAAGGGGCGGAAGGGGAAACTTTGCTTATGAATATCTCTTAAACCATAAAGGTTTGAGAGATAAGACTTATATCGTTCTTCATATTTTTTAATGCCTACAAAATAAAATAAAGTTAAAACGAAGTATTACTATCCCTTTAAATTAGTGAGTATTTTTAGTTGTCCCCTATGGTACAACCTTTAAATGACAAGCACTCAAAAGTGCCCACAAATAAAGTTATCCTTAAGGTTCCGAGACTGACAGCCAGGTCACTGCAGCCTGTGCGCCTGCTCCGTCAGTCTCTTCCGGTGCCGTCCGGCCCAGTGCAATGCCTGTGAAGGGTGAAGAGGACTGACAGCTCACTCGTACATTCAAGATGTCCTCTGTGATGCCTGGCTTCCAGTCTCGGAAGCTTAAGGATAACTTTATTCGTGGGCACTTTTGAGAGGTAAAATAATGATTCGGAAGCTTGTCACCACCTGCCTAAGTATTGCAGGGCGACTTTAGTGGAGGTGGTAGTTCCGCTTTAATATACATTCAGGGTGACACCATATTATCTCATGCAAAACTAGAATGATTTAAATGTGCTGCCATATTGGCTCCATAAGGCAGGAAACATCAGCAGTGCAGGAGTTTGTTTGGTTAGAGTGCCAAGTAGATGACAGATTTCTATCAGCACTGCAGGGGTTAACGGACCAGTAAACTTATTTTATGAAATCATATGTTATAGAACTTTTCCTGTCACCACTCTCTGTTGTTTTATTCAAATATTATAATGGTTCAAAGTGTCAGGAAGTGAATTACAACGTGTTTATTTCCTGAAAGTTCTGACAGCTTGACTCACCAGTTGCTATCACATTCTAGTTGGGATCTGACCACTAGAGGGCACAGTTAAAATAAAAAAAAAACATTTAAATTGTAATAACTCTGAAAATATGCACCTCTCAGTGGTGGGAGTAACCTTGGTTTACTCAACAGGAAAAGCCCTACCTTATGTATTTTTTTCATAACAAAAGTTTGTTTTCTGCTCCTTTAATATGGCTACAAACTGTGAACAAATTAACTCCTCCTAAGGAAATATTTGCAAACACTTCTTATGGTCAGCAATAACCATTTAGCAGATCATAATCTACCTTTTTAATTACCACTAAGATGGCAAGGCATCAAATCCAACTTTTCCTTACCCATAACCCCACTGTCAAGGATATTCAGTACTGGATCCAAAAAGACGATGCTAGTGAGTGACGCTAGGGTGCGAAGCTGGGGATCATTGCCAGTTACCAGAATTCCCTTGCTGCAGCTGTAGCCGTATTAAAGGTGCTGGCCGCAAAGCTACATGTCTGACCCCAGTTGAGCTGGGGCCTGGACCTGGATGGGTCCAGTAAACTGGTGGAAAGATCCAGCCCCACAGGAGAGGACCCCTAGATGCAGACTAAAGAAGCACAGCTATAGCTCCAAAGAGATAGAGGAGAGAATAGGGATAGTCATCAAACCTACCCACACACTGCCCAATGAATGTAGCGGGCTACTACCGCCAACAAAAGCCCAACAGGAACAAACAGAACTGGGTATACCAGGTAAGGGTAGAACGCTACCCTCTGTATCAAGTGGGCTGATACCGCTAATCCCCACAGGGAGCAACAGAACAAGGTACAGAGTAGAATGCTACCCTCTGATAATAGATCAAATAGCCCTGGGTACACCTGGTAAGGGTAGAACGCTACCCTCTGTATCAAGTGGGCTGATACCGCTAATCCCCACAGGGAGCAACAGAACAAGGTACAGAGTAGAACGCTTCCCTCTGATAATAGATCAAAGAGCCCTGGGTACACCTGGTAAGGGTAGAACGCTACCCTCTGTATCAAGTGGGCTGATACTGCTAATCCCCACAGGAAGCAACAGAACTGGGTACAGAGTAGAACGCTACCCTCTGACTCACACTGGTAGATAAAAGACAGACCTGAAAGAGGGAACAGGTAAGTCCAAGAAATAAATAAGACAAAAGAAACAAAAACTCCTGGATAACACAAAGACTCTCTGACAAGATGGATAGAACGTTATCCACTACAATAAACAGGAAAGGAAACCTCCGTAAAGCGAGCGGAGACAGAAGCTCAGCCAGCTAGACACTCACTATATGCTCATCTCTAAGGATGCTGCCACTCAGCGACCGAGTGCTAGAGGACCTAAACTCGGCGTGCGGGATAAGACCACTCCAACAAGCCGCAAGCGGGTCACAACCGCTAACAAAAGGCGGCCTAAGCCAACAACAGAGGCCGTACCGTAGCCAACCCACCAGGTAGATGGGAACGGCCAGAGACATACACCACAGAGGAACTACAGGCAAATTCAAAGAGGCCAAAAGCCCATCGCAACACGCACAAACTTAATGGAAGTAAGGGATAACAATCTCCCCTCCAATAGCGAAGTCAGCAAGCCTTAGTCACCGGGAATAGATACTCTGTCAGAGATAAGCCAAAAACAAAGTCACATATGAGCCGAGGTCAACAGGGGCAGATACAGTAATGGAGGAAAAAGCAAGGGCGTAGTGAAAATGCAAAGCCAGTCATCAAACAGCCGGGAGGAATCCAAAAGATAAGCCAAAAGTCAGTCGCCAAAATTCGCCAGGTACAAAGCTTGAATAATCAGGCACAGTAGTGCTGGCAGAAGGAGACTAAAAAGGGAAGTGGGCCAATCAAGGGAAAGGGGAGGAGAGAGCCGACAGAGTGGTCCAGGAAAACCAAAAGATAGAGGAGAAAAAAAACACAGGTCTGCCAGTACTGCTAATAGATAGCAGAGCCCCAGTAACCACATTCTAATCCTGATACCCACACCCCCAGTATGCCCAAAAAACAACACAACAATGCATAAATCAATGCATAAACGCAAGTAAAGACACAAGACACAGATTAAGGTGGCAAAGTAAAGAAGTCACATCTGTATTAATAGCGGGTTTGACCTATTTACCCTTGGAGGGCCCCTCTCTAATGTGGGCCCCCCAGGTCTATAGCCAGCCCGAACCCTGAACATGGGTACCTGGCTATAGCAGCATGATCCCAAGCCTAGCACCTTGCCATCGAGGTATGTAGGGGATTCTCAGGCATCAGATCCTACCCTGGACCTCCGAGATGGCACCCTTCCTTCTCCGACCTTGAGGGCCAATGGATGCTGGTCTGCACCGCCATCTCCCCAGGCCCTTCACTTTACCTTAGCACCTCCACTGAACTAGGCCCACCCTACTGTGCAAGGCTCGCCATTCAGCCAAGCCCCACCTTGCGTCTGATAACCATAACCTAAAAGAAATATGGTAATTAAAATCTAGTTACAACAGCCAGTTTTTATCACAAAACTTCCTCCCTCCTTTCTACCTCCTACCTTGAGACCATCCTCTTTCCTTCAGGTGATTGGCCCCTGCCCCCATCCACCACCAGGTGAGACTTGGGGGAAGGCAGCCCCGCACACAAAAGAAAGAACACAGGGGCTGTCTTCCATCTTAATTGGCTTCAGGGGCATAAAGTCTCCTCAGCCATTTTTTTCTCACTTCTGTGTATAAGACTTTTCTAGGCATGCTCCAGCCCTGTGGAACTCTGTTTTGCTCCGTCTCCCTGAGCCTCCAGAATTTCCCTCAGAACCCACCTCTCTCTCTCTGCTCTCCTCCCTCCTCCGATGAAAGAGGCTTCTGTCTGTAAGCAGGAGCAGTCTCATTGGCAGAGATAGATATCCAGCCAATGAGATCGCTCCAACTTTCCAGACAGAAGCCTCCGTCATTGGAGGAGGGAGGAGAGCAGAGGCAGAGCGTCGGGCTGTGGTTACAGAGCAGGTAACCGCAGTCAACCGCAGTGTATGAGGAAGTAGCTGGGGGACAGACTTTGTAAGTTAAATTCAGACAAAACCAAAACTTTAAGTAAAAAATTAATACAGTTTTCGTATTATTTGATATATAACTATTTAAGCGATGTTGTCCATAGGTGACTCATCCACTTTAATTAGGAAACTTTCTGATAATGAGCTCAATGAAGTCAAATATCTTTCCCAGTAATGAAAGAGCCACATTTGTCAATGTGATGATCTTTGTCCGGAATAATGATTATGAAGCATGTCCTCCATCACACTGCCATTTAATTTCCTGATGAAATGCAATCTGAGTTTGTTATTTTACAATTAATAGTAAAATTTACCAGTTAACTGCTCATTAGTCCAATGACAGTCTTTATCTGTTCATATTTTCATTCCTTCTCTGTGTGGTGTTGTGGTAACAAATAGTCTCATATATTAACAATAAATTCAGTAATTCTGGAGCAAACCAACCGTGCCATGGGGCAAATAACAGTTCCTAAAATACGCTTGATTGAAATGGGATATTTAACCCGTTGAATGCCAGAGGGGTCTCCACCGCATTGCAGCTAGGGTGACCACATTTTCATTCTGCTATTCCAGGACATGTGGTCACCCTAGTCCTGCGGCTTAGGCTCCTGCTGGCACTGACCATCTTTCTGAGACTGACACAGAGTAAGAGTTCCCAGTGGAAACCCTAATTCTGCGTCAGCCTCAGAAAGATGGTCAGAGTGGCGCGCCAGCAGGAGCCTCAGCCGCGGGTCTCACTTGCAGAACCAGCATTCCTGCTCCATCCAAGCTTTCTCGCACACATCAGTCCAGCCAGCCAATGAAATGTATTTGCTATATGGTCTTCATTGGCTGGCTCAGCTAGCCAATGAGGACCATATAGCAAATACATTTCATTGGCTGTCTGGACTGGTGCATGTTGCTCCATTCCAGGACTCTTTGTTGTCCCGGTGGGGGGGTGACCCAGGATGCGGGACACAGACCCCCAATAAGGGACAGTCCCGGGCATTCTGGGACATGTGGTCACCCTAATTGCAGCATTCAAGGGGTTAAAAGCTACATTTAAAGCAGAACTACTACCCTATAGAAACTCGCCACCCAATAGTTAGGCATATGGTGACTATCTTCTTAATAGTGCCATCTGCCACAAGTACTGCATTGTAAAAGTAACCCTTGTACTTGAGAGACTGATGCCAGGCTTCTTGCTGTAGAGCCATCTGCGCGCCTGCGCCATCAGTCCCTTCCGGTGCCTTTCAGCTCCATGCAATGCCTCCTAGAGGAGACCGGGACAGACCTTCCTTCCTCTAGAACAGAGGTTCTCAGCCCGTGCCCTCAGTGGCCACTAACAGGCCAGGACTTAGGAATTTCCCTCCTATACTGTATAGTGCCAGTCCTTATACACAAACACATGCAGCCTGTATACTATACAGCAGAGGTTCTCAGCCCATGCCCTCAGTGGCCACTAACAGGCCAGGACTTAGGAATTTCCCTGTAGAACACAAGTGTGTTGATCAGAAACTCATTCACATTGATTAACCCACCTGTGCTCTTAAAAGGAGATTCTCAAATCTTGGCCTGTTTGTAGCCACTGAGGACACGGGATGAGAACCACTGGTCTAGACTGTAAGCTCTCAGGAGCAGGGGGCCCTCTGATCCTTCTGTTCTCCACATTTGATTTGTACTATTTAATACCTCTGTATGTCTATACCCTATAGTACAGCGCTGTGGAATAAGTTGGCGCTATATAAATAAGGAGTAATAATAATAACAGTGCAGGCGCGCAGACGACTCTGAGCGAGATGTCTGTGTCCAAGCCTGGCTGCTGGTCTGTGAAGAAACAGGATTAATTCAGAACACAGTACTTGTGGAAGATAATAGCCGTATTAAGAATCTAGTCGCCATATGCCTAATGATTGGGTGGCGACTTTATATAGGCTGCTAGTTTCATTTTAAATTAATGGGGAGTTTTATTTGTCTTTTAGGGTGCACTTAGGTTGCCCCAGACCTTTTGGTGCAAGCCAACTACAAAATCCACATATCCCCATTGATTTAAAAGGGCTTGAGGTCTCCCAAGCATTGCTTTCTTGCTTTATAATTCAGAAAATCTCCATTCCTTGTGTCTAAAACTGATGGTTTATCAATTTACAGGGGCTAAGCTACAAATGGCATGTCACACGTAAAACACTAGGGGCCCGTTTAACCCTGTGAGTGCCAGACACGTGTGCAACGCATTTGCAGAGCAATATTTTGCATGCTCATCTGGCACCTAAAGTATTAATGCTGAAAATAAAAAATGTTTATGGTTTTTCAATAGTCTGGAGTTAGTTGAGGGCCCAAAAATTATTTTACACCTGGGCCCTCAATCAGACACCTCCCAAAGTTACAAATGGCCAAAGAGAGACATTGTTGTTTCAGGTGGAGTTGCTGAGGGTGTAGCTAGGGTGACCACATTTCCATTTTCCCATTCCGGGACACTGAAGTCATCTGAACTGTTAGTGACATATAAGCGATGTAAAACAGTAAAATGTTCTTGAAGACTTACTGACAGTAGAGTTACTCTCTCATTGACAGCCTCAGGAGCGCCGAGCGCCGGCAGGACTCAGTCTCGCTTGCCTGGAGAGCACAGGAGGAGATGAGTTTGTGCTGTCAGTTTGCCACTGCTGCTGCGTCAAGTGCTGTGCGGCTGCCTTGTGCCTGTTCCGTTCCAACAGATGGAGTCTCAGCTTGCTCACTGCCGCACTGAACACATGGCCATCATGGACACTCACTCAGACCTTTTTTTGACATGCTCCTCCGACTTATACACTGTGTCACACACTCACCAGCCTGCCAATGAGGAGAGGACTATTGTAATACTCTCCTCTTTCATTGGCTGGTGGTGTTCAGCCTTGTGGTAAGTAGGCAGGCTGTGAGACTGGGCTGACAGTGGCACTGGCATGCAAGCAGAATAGGACCTGGCTGAGTAGGGCAGACTAAATGGACAGACGGGACTTGGGTAGCTTTGCTAATTGCTACCTTCATTTTGGGAATTTTTATTGTCCCGGAGGGGGATGATTCGGGATGCAGGACACAGGGCAATATTAAGGGACAGTCCCGGGCATTCCGGGACATGTGGTCACCCTACGTAGCTGGTAAGGTGACCATGTGTCCTACGTTGCCCAGGACAGTGCCGGATTTTAAATATGTGTTCCATGTTCCGTGCAGCCACCTTCCAGGACAATACAAAGTTCCGGAATGAGGACTCCAGAGTTCTAGAAGGAGAGCTGCCAGTTGTCTATTGTGACAGGAAGTGATGCCTCTGCTGTACTACAGTAAAATGGCTTCCATACAGAGGTCTAAACACTAGAAGGAGAGCTTCCTGACTATTTTTTATAGTGACAGGAAGTGATGCCTCTGCTGGGCTACAAGAAAATGGCTTCCTGACAGAGCTGAACTCTAAACATTAGAGAGAACCAAGCCTTAAAAGCTGCAGTGCAATTTGATTGTAGTGTAATGCTAGTATAAGGCTTTGGGCTTGATGCATATTTTCTTGTAGCCCAATTCAGTCATTGCTTTCTGTCACAGCAGTCAATGGGCAGTTCTTCCTGTACTGTTTAAAACTCTGTGGTGTGCTCTACAGTGTCCCTGATTGGTCACCCTAGTAACTGGTGGGTGGGGCATTACCTTGAATGGTTATTTCGTGACCCATTGACATTTCATTGTGTAACTGAATAAAGGATTTAGAAAGAGGGGCACTTGAGAGGTATGAACCCCTGATATTGCCTAAAGAGGGACACTTGGGAGGTATGGACCCCTAATATTTCCAAAAGAGGGACACTTGGGAGGTGTGGGCCCTAATATCCCTTAAAGAGGGACACTTGGGAGGTATGGACCCCTAATATCTCCTTAAGAGGGACACTTGGGATGTATGGACCCTAATATCTTCTAACGAGGGATACTTGGGAGGTATGGACCCCTAATATCCCTTAAAGAGGGACACTTGGGAGGTATGGACCCCTAATATCTCCTTAAGAGGGACACTTGGGAGGTACGGACTCCTAATATCTCCTAAAGAGGGACACTTGGGAGGTATGGACCCCTAATATCTCAGAAAGAGGGACAGGGGAGGTACAGACCCCTAATATCGCCTAAAGAGGGACAGTTGGGAGGTGTGGGTCCTAATATCCCTTAAAGACGGACACTTGGGAGGTATGGACCCCTAATATCCCCTTAAGAGGGACACTTGGGAGGAATGGACCCACAAATATCTTCTAAAGAGGGACACTAATATCTCCTTAGTGCATCTCTCCCCTTTAATACACTTTATCTCAATTTAGTGCATCTCTCCCCGTGTGTTTGAGACTATATAAACTGGCAGCAGAACTGTAAGACAATTTTAGTAATAAATGCACATTTGAGCACATAATGAGCAGATGATTGATAGACAAAGAAAAACTGTAAGTAACAGAAGGCATATCAATAGGAAACATGAAGATTTAGTTCTTAGCCTTTACTAAGTGGGGGAATATGGGAGCTGTCAGGAACCCTTAACGGCTCATTAATTATACTGTATCAAACACTTACCTGTCTAAGCCATTACTGGAAATGTTTATCACAATTACATAAAGATTACAATGTGCTGATGATGTAGGTGCTGTTTCTTGCAGCTATTATACAGTATGTATTAGGGCCTCTCACACCGGCAGATGTATAATCAGTTCTGTACAAGGTCAATAAGAGGACAGTTGTTTTACAGTAAAAGCACAATATCTGTTTTATTGCATTTTCTAATATCTCAGCACAAATGCACTCTCTCATAGATTAACCCATTAACCCTTTAAGGAGAGAAAAATCTGAGGTTGTTTTCCCTTAAGGACCAGAGCAATTCTGACCTTTTTGACTATGTCTTTGTTCAACAGCGTTTTCCCTCTTAGGCTTTTATTTCACCCCCATAAATTATATACTGGTTTTTTAAGCACAAATAGGGCTTTCTTTTGATACCCTATTTATATGGATAACCCACCATTTACTTTATTAAAATTAAAAGAAAAGGTAAAAAAATATAAAAAAACCCATCATTTTTGTTTTTTCTCTCGGGATCAATTGGGCACAAAGGGCTAAATTTTTATGGCGACTGCATGAAAGGTATGACCGGTCAGTCATACCTACAAAATGTGCAGTTTAAAGTGGCCACTGTCCACCCCTGGGTGAAAATCCCCATGTCCCTTTTTCCCACCCTATTTTCCCACTTTTTTATCTGTCATTTGGCAGAGTGTATAAGTGTATTACATGGCTCCAAAACAATCACACTTCCAAAATTGTTTAATGAGATTTTTTTTAAATAAAATATCTTTTTGTAAAAAAAAAAGTGTGTTGTATTTAAAAAAAAAAAAAAAAAGTATCATTGTAAGTCAGAAATTGACCTGCATTTAGCAAGCCTCCAGCACCAGCAGTGAAAGAGTTAATACCCCCAGCTGCTGTATTTTCATTTGCCACTAGGTGTCTCCTCTCTACTTCTGTCTCCCTTACTTTGATAGCAAGGGAGACAGAGACAGAAGAGACACGCAGAGACAGCATGCTTTCTGTACTGCCTCTGTCTCTCACAATGCCGGTACATGTGATCGCTGCTACGGCAAGAAGGGCTGAGACTGAACACCCCGGTCTCGGAGAGCTCAGTCTCAGCCTGGAATTAATGATAGCAGCGTGCACGGAGACACGCTGCTATCATTTAAGCCATGACGGTCCTGGACCGTCATGGGTCCTTAAGGGGATAACAACCCATGACCGTCCAGGACCGTCATGGGTCCTTAAGGGGTTAAGGACCAGTGGGGTGTGCATCTCATTGCTACGTAATGCCTTGCACACCGCTCTGGACTTCAAAGGGTTAAATTAGCCCCAGGGCCGTTTTAAGATTGCTGCGCCATTGGCAAGGCTAGGGTGACCACATTTCTGTTCTGGCATTCAGGGACACTACCGATGAGATGAGACTATAATAGTATTTCATGGCTCTAGGGTGGCTGCATGGGTGCTGTCATATAATGTCATGCTGATGTTGTCAGTGAACAACCTACATTTTATGAAAGGGGGTTCTGCCAACTAACAGATCATGACAGACATGAGCCCTAGAGCAGCTTTAGGCTACAATAAAATGGTGTGTACTCCTGTTTTATTACCAGGAAGTATGGCTTAGTTCTCTCTCAAGTGTAGAGGTGAGCAATGTGAGCCCCTGCAGCTACTGGTGGACTGCAGTTACCATGACTGGAGTAGTCATCCAGCAAAAGCAGGAGGGCATCACTTTGAACACCTCTTCCCTAGTGCTTAGACATTTGTGCTGAGGCCATTTTCTTGTAGCCCAGCGCAGACATCACTATATGAACAGTCTAATGACAAGACTTCCTCCCGTGTGTAAAACTCTGTGAGCCAGAATCTTAATTCTGGGACTTTTTTATTTTCATAGAAGGAGGCTACATGGGATGCAGGACAACATTAACAAATATTGTCAGCATTAATGTATTATTAAGAGAATGGCAGAGAATCTTTAACATATTGCAACTTCTCTGCCATTCTCTGAATGATAAGTAGGGTTGCCACCCAGCCGGTATTTTACCGGCAGGCCGGTAAAAAATTGGCTTCTGTCCAATGTTATGTCTATGGAGGGAATGCCTTGGCCTGTATTTTTTGGAAGAAAAGGTGGCAACCCTAATGATAAGTTAATGCTGGAAATGTCTGTTACTGTTGTAAGCATTTCAGTGCCACATGGATGTACATCGAGTAACCCTATGGCACTAAAAGGGTTCAAGTATGGCAGCTGCTGTCTCTGGTCTCCAGTAGAGACAACAAGCTGTCATCTGGCTCCTTAGAGAGCAATGTGGAGATTCCAACATCGCCAACCTGTATCATTCTGTAAGCTCAGAGAGATCCACAACTGATACATGCAAAAGTTTGATACACTGTATCATTCAGTCAGTTCAAAGAAAGACACAATTGATACATTTTCTGTGCAGCTGTATGATCAGCAGAACATTGAACAGTGAAACTTAACCCTGTCATTTTCTCTCACATCTCAGTCAGGAAGGGGAATTACAAATGGCAAAGGGATATTAGTCACGGGTAGTGTGTGTACATACACTTAGTGCACTTTGTTCCATTTCAACATGACATACAACTTTGGACCTCCAAAAACACTTGATCAGCAATGGAGAACTAACAGTAACATAGTTGACGAGGCTGAAAAAAGACATACGTCCATCTAGTCCAGCCCATGCCAAAACACCCCTATTGATCCAGGGGAAAGCAAAAAAAAACAAACAAAACCCACTGAAACCAATTCCAATTTAGCTCCAAATAGCAGTCAGATAGGTCCCTGAATCAACAATCTAGCTGCATTGAAGCCATCTGTCATAATTCACAATACTGTTCTGTGCTAGACAGGCATCCATTGCTTTTTGAAAGCAGTCACAGTATCTGCAAGTACAACATCCCGAGGCAAAGAATTCCATAGTCTTACCGCCCTTGCTGTAAAAAAATACCTGCCTTTGTTTTAGTCGAAAGCGCCTTTCCTCTAGTCTTAATGGATGACCTCTTGTTCTTAGCTCAGCTTTTTGCATAAATCATTCATTGGATAGTTCTTTGTATTGACCTTGAATGTATTTGAAAATGGTAATCATATCACCCCTTAGACATCTCTTCTCTAATGTAAACAAACCCAGTTGCTCTAGTCTCTCTTCATAACTCAGATCCTCCACTCCCTTTATCAGTTTTGTTGCACATCTCTGCACTTTTTCCATTTCCACAATGTGTTTTTTAAAGGGGAACTACCACCCCGCAAAAACTTTACATTAATTAAGTCTTCATCTGGCAACTAGCTGCTTAGTAGCGCTAGTCGCCAGAAATATTACCTGGTTTAAAAGATTTTTGAGTTTTTCGGAGGCTGACAGTAGCAGGAAGCACGGACATCTTGTCATAGTGACGTCCGTGCGCCTGCGCCGGCCGGCTCCAAAAGGGACTGACAGCACAGGCGCACGGACGTCACTATGACAAGATGTCTGTGCTTCCTGCTACTGTCAGCCTCCGAAAAACTCGAAAATCTTTTAAACCAGGTAATATTTCTGGCGACTAGCGCTACTAAGCAGCTAGTCGCCAGATGAAGACTTAATTAATATAAAGTTTTTGGGGGTGGTAGTTCCCCTTTAAGAACTGGTGCCAAAAACTGTACTCCATATTCTAGATGAGGCCTTACCAAGGATTTATATAAAGGTAGAATAAAATTAGCATCCCGTGCAGCTATGCTTCTTATCGTGCAGGATAATACCAAGTTGTTTCCCATTTAGTGTATATGTAGCAAGTTTTTTTTCTACAGCACAAATGCATAACTTTACATTTATGTACATTAAATGTCATCTGCCACTTTTCTGCCCGTTCACTCAATTTATCAAAATCCTTGTCCAGAGAACTAACTTCCGGCCCTGTATGTATTTCTTCAGGGTAAAGTAATTGCTCCCCCCCCCGATCTAGGGTAACTAAGGAATGTAATGAAATCTGCTCCATCATATAATTCAATGCACCGGTTTTCATCAACCGCTCCAAAATATCACTTGAATGCAATTAGTAATTAACCGATAATGATTTAAGCACTTATAGACAAGAATTAGGACCGTGTTTAATTTCACGCATCAGTAATTCATTTTTTTGTTTTAATTTTCCTTTATTTGCTTTCATTCAGTTTGTGTCTGTTGCATTTGATTAAGCAATGCTGGGGAAAAAACACGCTGTGTTATTATTTGTAATGCAATTTGTCTGCTTATGGCAGCATCATGTAGTTCTGAGGGCAAACAGCTGTGATTATTGACAGCCTCTGTTAACGATTTTTGGATTTTCAATTTTCAAACTAAAGCAGGTTTGGAAAGAAGCCACGATAAGCAAACTTCATTTGTCAGCGAATGAATACAGCGGATCGGGGGCTTTAACCTATTTCCTGAACAATAGCAATCTCACAGGGATGCTAATTGCTTGGGATAGGGCATGTTTTCGATGTCGATTTAATCCCTTGAGTGCCAGAGAGGTATCCAATGCATTGCAATGCAATGTGTCAGATACAGCTCTGGCACTCAAAGGGTTAAATTGGTAGTATGCATGCAGGCAAAAGTGGAGCATTTCTGGGGTAAATGTTCTGTGACATAATGCACTGTATATATCCCTTTATCACTCAAGTTGTTAAAGGGATAGTAATGTTTCACAATAAAAGCAGCTCCAATTAATCTTCATAGTATTTGGGCCGTGGAGAGTGTTATTTAAATTCTGTCAGAGTCGTAGTTCAAGAGTAATAGAATGATAAAGTATCCCCCTCCCACCCCTTTTACTGATGTAACACTGCTCACCTCAGAGCAGCAAGACTGTCCGGATGGATCACAGAGAGGGACAATTCTCAGTCATCATAAAGGAAAATCCTGAAAAACCTGTCAAGGGGGTAGGGTTTTCATTGTTCTGACAGTAAGAAGATTGTCCCTTGCTGTGACCTGTCCGGTCAAGAGACCAGATTCCACATCTGAGGGGAGGTGGCTTACACTAGGTAAAAGGAGCAGGAGGAGGATACTTTATCATTCAATTACTCTTGTACTACAACTCTGACAGTACTGAAATAACACTCTACATGGCCTAAATACTATGAAGATTAATTGGAGCTGCTGTTTTTGTGAAACATTACTATCCCTTTAATAGCCCCATTTAAATCAATGTCAGATCTGGAACTGTTCTTTGTTCCCTAGACAATGCTGGCTGGATCCAAGATTGCTTTACAAGATTACAAAACAGGAGTGGCCCAGCATTTTTATCAGTTACATGATTTGGAGGGTTTTTTTCTGTACAATGCACTGAAAGGGTTAATCTCCCCATTAATGAAGGGGATAGATCCAATATACTTTTTTAGTAATCCATACACATAGCTGGGGACAGAGGCTGATTCTCTGGTGGTGGGGAGTTTCCTACGAAATTCTGCCCACTTCTCCTCCTTACGGTTCGATTTCAAACTGTCGGCCACTATTGGGCGACCAACCAAATGCTGTATTAAACATGTTGCCGGCATGAAAAGAGCAACATCAGAATCTCGCCCACATCAAAAGGATGAGATTCTGATGTTGCTTCCTGAAACATTGCACGTGTTTATATTGTAATTTACTGCTTCCCCCCAGAAATCCTGTTACGGTGGAGCAGGGATGCCACCCATAGGATTACTATTACTCCAGCGTAAAGGGAGTAAAGTATAGCTGCAGTACCTCTGTGAGGAGGAAGGGGCAATAGGTCACTTTGCAGGTGAGATTTGAAGATAAATTACTTGCTGTTTTTCTAACCCTTTGAGTGGCAGAGAGGTATCCAATGCATGCAATGTGTTGGATACCTCTCTAGCACTCAAATGGTTACACGCTTTGAGATAAACTTTACGGTTTTTACTTTCTCTACAGTTGGTTCTGCCCTATTACTTTGCAATGTAACCAAATCTGATACGTGTGACGTTTCAACATAAGAATCTCGTCCTTTTGATTAGGGTGAGATTCTTATGTCGCTCTTTTCATGCTTGCGATATGTTTGATGCGGCATTTGCTTTGTCGCCCAATAATGGGTGACATATCAAAAGGATACCCTGCTCTCCCAACTTCCTACCAACTTTATTACACAGCCCATTAAAGGAGCAGTAAACTTTTGTTTATGAAAAAATATATATTGTAGGGATTTTCCTGTTGAGTAAAATAAGGGTACTCCCACTGCGGAGAGATTTATATTTCCAGAGTTATTACAGTTTAAACCCATGTTTTTTTACATTAGCAGTGCCCTCTAGTGGTCAAATTCTAATTTGTTTTCCTGTTACAGTCTAATGGAGAGGAAAGTCAGAAAAGTCAGTGACATACAGTTCTCCATAGAATGTGATAGAAACTGCCTGTCACTTCCTGTCAGAACTATCAGGAAGTAAACACAGTAAATTCACTTCCTGTCAATTAGAACTATCAGGAAGTAAACACAGTAAATTCACTTCCTGATTATTTAAATTGCTATAAATTTTGAATAAAACATCTGACAGCGATGGGAGTGACCTTGTTTTATTCAACAGGAAAAGCTCTGTAAAATATGTGTTTTCATAAAAAAAAGTTTACTGCTCCTTTAAGCCTCACATCTCACCCATTCGTGACACAAAGCTCGTCATTTATATCCACCTACCAGCACCACACGAGTCCCCTCCAGGCACTCTAGAAGAAAAATATCCCATATATGTCCATATAGTAGTAGTAATTCCTTCAAATGACAAAAATCATTAAGTTATATTTGTCGGTTCTTATGGCTGAAAGGGGAATGTAAATTTGTTTCAAGAAAAGCACCCACATTAGGAAATCATCTGTCCCCTAGTATGTTTCCAGGTGATAAAAAAGAAATCACACAATCTGGCTCAATACAGGGAACGTATCGATGTGACAGCAGTGAATGTAATTGCTGCCAGTGGGTGACTTCCACTAAATACTTCAAATCATAAACCACTGGGTTACAATATAACATGAAACAGTACATTACTTGTGCAATAAGATCTTGTATTTATGTTATTTCCTGTACTATACACAGTATTCAATATGTGGGAAAACTAGCAGACCTTTACGTAAACGTATAAGGGAAGATATTAATAATATTAATTGTAGAGGTTACAAGACAAGTGTGGCCCAACATTTTTGTTAGTTACACGATTCGAACGTTGGAGGCTTTTCTGTGCAAGGCATTGAAAGGGTCAATCTCCATATTAGAGGAGGGGATACAGCCTATACTTTCACAAAGGGAGTTTTTTTTAATATCTACTATGTCCAGCAGAATGCCAAAATGCTTGAATCGGGTATTTGATGTCACACATCATGTACACATTGTCACTATATTACGTTATTGTGCTCCCTCTGTATGTCATGTGAGGTATGGTCACATACCTCCCAACATTTAAAATTGCCAAAGAGGGACACTTGTGTTTTAGGGGGTGTTGCTGGGGGCGTGGCTGGTGGGCGGGGCATTACCGAGAATTTTTAGGCTATTTCATGACCTATTGATACCTCCTTGTGTAACCTAATAAATGACTTATAACAAGACCAAAGTATTTTATTTACACAGACTGGTTTATAAACAATTATACTGATGTTTAAAAAACAATAATGTGAGTTTTATTGCTGTGGAGCAATATGACACACTTATATACACACCATGCAATCTTATCTCCTAAAAAGAGGAACATCAGGGTGGGAAAGAGGGACAGAGGGATTTGGGTCTCAAAGAGGGACTGTCCCTCCTAAAGAGGGACACTTGGGAGGTATGTGGTCATAGTATCAAGATCATTCTTTTAACGGTATCACCCTTAGTCAGAAACTACTATGTTGCTCCAACTCATGTATCTGTTTTTAATATAGGTGTATATAGTATTTTATTATAGTAGATATTTCAGGTTTTGTTATAGCTTGTGTTTCAGCCCATATTTGGATGTTTTGAGAACACTAAGCACAGGGATTGGAGTTAGCTTTAAAGGAGAAGTAAACTTTTTTTTTATGAAAACACATATTTTATAGAGCTTTTCCTGCTGAATAAAACAAGGTCACTCCCACTGCTGTCAGATGTTTTACTCAAAATTTATAGCAGTTCAAATAACCGGGAAGTGAATTTACTGTGTTTACTTCCTGGAAGTTCTAATTCACAGGAAGTGACAGGCAGTTTCTATCACATTCTATGGAGAACTGTATGTCACTGACTTTTTTGACTTTCCTCTCCATTAGAATCTACCAGGAAATCTAATTAGAATTTGACCACTAGAAGGCACTGCTAATGTAAAAAAACACGGGTTTAAACTGTAATAACTCTGGAAATATAAATCTCTGGTCAGTAGGCGTACCCGTATTTTACTCAATAGGAAAATCCCTACAATATATATTTTTTCATAGAAAAAGTTTACTGCTCCTTTAAGACAAGGGTTTCTTCTACCTTTCCATTAAATGTGGGTGGCGGGGGGGTGGGGGGGTGGAGAAGGAGTAAGGGAATATGGAGAGGTCCTACAAGGGATGAAGCAGGCTATTGTATCTAGGTTTGCCTCTGCCTGATCTTGCCCAAGGCAACTGGCTGTTGTCCGGCCACTTCCTTTGGGCCTCATTTTGTTATATTTTTGCAGCATTTTCCAGCAGTACTGATTAGCAAGAAGAAGGGGTCACATATTGCGCATGTGTGCCTTATTCCTCTCTCCTCTGATTGGCTGGAAGGGGAGGATAGCCCAGGATGCATATCAGACCCTTAGTAACACTCAAACTGGAAATTCTGCAGATAAATCAAATATGTGGGAGACCGTATAATGTACAAGTTAGGGCTTGGAGTAAAATATGTGATGTCCTAGTTGTAGACTAGATGGATTTTACCCAGATTTAGGGCTCGATCCGAATGTTGGCGTTAAAACCAACGTGAAGAAAAAAACTGCCTTCGTGAGTTAAGCAAGACCGGGTAACATGAGATTCAAATCTTCCTTACCCAGAAAGGCTAACGAGCAATGACCAACAAAATACACGTTAACCTTAAACCTGCGTGGCTTAGAAAATCATACCTAAAACACACGATAAAAATGTTACCTAGTACCACAGCCAATCACAGCACTCCATAGTAGAAAGTTCAGTCAGAAAATCCAAAACCACCGTTGCCTATTTTTTTTTTTTGAGAACAGCACACAAGTCAGAGTAGAAAACCACCGTCGCCAGTTTTTTCTGCCGGCGCCAACATTTGAATCAAGCCCTTACTCTTCAAAAAAGTTATTGAACTAAATAGAGTTTCATAAAAATGCACACACTGGGGGAGATTCACTGAGGAGTGATAAAGAGGTGATAAAGTGGAGATGACTTCTCCAGTGATATCACTTCTCCAGTTCCAGTGTTATTCTATGGAGCCTTATTAACTAAGATCTCCAAGTTGAAGAAATCTTAGTGCATTGGTTCAATAGATTAACATAGGAATTGGAGAAGTGATAAACTGGAGAAGTTATCTCCACTTTATCACCTCTTTATCACACCTTAGTGAATCTCCCCCAATGAGTTTTAAAGCACATACAATGAAATAAAAATAAAAAGTTGATAATGATTATTATGGGGCATATAGACCACAAATTCATTTTTATTTTGAAATGTATAAAAAATGGGGTAATGCAGCCCATGTTTTTTTGTAAACCTTTGGCACTCAAAGGGTTAATTCAATCAGCCAGAGAACTAAGGTGCCCCCCTTTTAATAAAAAAACATAATACGAGGCCACATTATTTTGACGCTCTTCATCCTGATTAGGTCATGATGGAGGGCTGGGGATAATGTTACCAAACATTTATTTAAGGCCATTTTGGGCCTTAAATGAACAAATTCTTTTTTTTTTGTCTCAGTTGTGGATGTGCCTGGATTGGTAGGCCTGGTTACTCTAGTGGGGGACGGTGGAGTAGATAGAGTTTATTTTTTATAGTTAACCCTCCATTGCCAGTGTTTTTGTAAACTGTATAAAATCAGAGGGTTAATAGGGACTATGGTTAACCTTTTGTGTGCCAGATGGGTCCGCAATGCATTTTTCTGTTGTATGGGTAGTTAGAGAACCGGGGTTGCATACCTCCCAAATGTCCCTCTTTATGAGGGACAGTCCCTCTGTGAGACCCAAATTCCTCTATCCCTCTTTCCCACCCTGGTGTCCTTCTTTTTAGGAGATCAGACTGTGTGGTGTGTATAGAAGTGTATCACCCTGGTGTCCTTCTTTTTAGGAGATCAGACTGTGTGGTGTGTATAGAAGTGTATCACCCTGGTGTCCCTGTGTTAGGAGATCAGACTGTGTGGTGTGTATAGAAGTGTATCACCCCAGTGTCCCTGTGTTTAGGAGATCAGACTGTGTGGTGTGTATAGAAGTGTATCACCCTGGTGTCCCTGTGTTTAGGAGATCAGACTGTGTGGTGTGTATATAAGTGTATA
>CM074724.1:378777454-378869954 GCA_037306005.1 Rhinophrynus dorsalis
TGCGGCGACGCACACTGAATGGAATATGTGACTTTGATATTTTAGTTTGAAGACTTAACAGAATGTGCTCTAATCTGCAACTTTGCACACTAAACAGAATGTGCTCTAATCTGCAACTTTGCACACTAAACAGAATGTGCTCTAATCTGCAACTTTGCACACTAAACAGAATGTGCTCTAATCTGCAACTTTGCACACTAAACAGAATATATAAAATTTTTTTTTTTTGTTTTTTTCCCCCCACACAAAATAACCTGCTGCCTCCACACACAGTAGTCCTAAAAAGGACTTTGGTTCTTTTTTTTTCACAATTTTGCTTTTTTTCTCCCTACACTGACTTTCCCTTCCTATCCTCATCTCTCCCTGGCTAAGACTGAGCCGAACTCGCTGGTCAGGTGCTATACAGCACCCGACCACGGGTTCTGGCCAGCCAATCAGTGTAATGCCAGCAGCCAACATGGCTGCTGGCATTACACCGATGTCAGAGCCTCCCTGTACGTTTATTGGCTGCGCAGCAGCCGCAAAACGTGCGGGGAGGAGACCCGAACATGGCGGGCGAGCACATGCGGTACTCGTACGAGTACCGCCATGTGCCGAGCAGAGCGATGCTCGAGCCGATCCGAGCATCGGCCGAGCATGCTCGCTCAACACTAGTCTGATCTCCTAAATACAGGGACACCAGGGTGATACACTTCTATACACACCACACAGTCTGATCTCCTAAACACAGGGACACCAGGGTGATACACTTATATACACACCACACAGACTGATCTCCTAAACACAGGGACACCAGGGTGATACACTTATATACACACCACACAGTCTGATCTCCTAAACACAGGGACACCAGGGTGATACCCTTATATACAGACCACACAGTCTGATCTCCTAAACACAGGGACACCAGGGTGATATACTTCTATATACACACCACACAGTCTGATCTCCTAAACACAGGGACACCAGGGTGATACACTTATATACACACCACACAGTCTGATCTCCTAAACACAGGGACACCAGGGTGATACACTTATATACACACCACACAGTCTGATCTCCTAAACACAGGGACACCAGGGTGATATACTTATATACACACCACAAAGTCTGATCTCCTAAACACAGGGACACCAGGGTGGGAAAGACAGACACAGGGATTTGGGTCTTAGAGAGGGACACATGGGAGGTATGGACCCCTAATATATCCTAAAGAGGGACACTTGGGAGGTATGGGACCATAATATATCCTAAAAAGGGACACTTGGGGGTATGGACTCCTAACATCTCCTAAAGAGGGACACTTGGAAGGTATGGGACCATAATATCTCTTAAAGAGGGACACTTGAGAGGGAAAGACGGACACAGGGATTTGGGTCTCAAAGTGGGACTGTTCCTCCTAAAGAGGGACACTTGGGAGGTATGCCACTGTTCTGTGCTGATCATGGACAGCTATACAGGTGGGTGACATCAGCACCTTACTCCATGTTCATGAGGACTTTTTCCACAGAAGCAGAACATCAGGCCAACCTACTATGAATGGGCTTCCACGGGGAGTGGAGATGTTCCCATGATCACAGAGTAAGTCATTGACTTCACTCAGCTGTGAAGATTTCAGAGATCTGCACAGCAAACCAGGAAAGAACTGGTGAGTTATGAACTTTTATTGACCCAATTCTGCCTTTTAAAAAAAGCATTACAGTTTTGCTATTGAGTATTACAAGGCACTCTTTCTTTGTAGCAAAGATGTACTAATATATCTTATATCTCTAAGATGACCACATATCCATTTAATTCAGGTAAGAGTAAGAATATTTCATTATGCAGGACTGTGCAGGAAACAGTGCAGCCCTTCAGTATGGGTATTTTATAAGCATCACTGATTTAAAGGGGTATGTGGCCATGTTACATGTCTCTTTCATACCAGCTCAGTACTCTGTTAAAGTAAACCAATCAGGCCTTCCCTTTAACTGGGAACACAGCTCCACAGACTGCATGGGCCAAACAGATCTCCCGTTGTAATCTTCCAGAAAAATGGCCCAAACTCGCAGGTCAGCTTTCACCTCATCCATCAACCTCACAAAATGGTGCAGTCTCTTAGCGCCTGCTGTGAGATGAGCCAAGCGCCGACTAAAAACCCACTCCACTGGGAAAATGCGACAAGCAAAGTTCAATTTTCCCAGCAAGGACTGAAATTGCTTTAAAGTCACCTTCTGCACCTCCAGAAAAGTGCATGTCAAAGAATTTGTCGCCCAGGAACCGGCATTCCATTGCGACCGAATCGATTTGTATACACAAAAAACTCAAGCACATTACCGGCCTCACCGTCTTGTCCAGGGCCAAGGGAACTCCAAAAATGTCTGCCACCCACTGCATGGTCCGCAGCAACCATGCATAAACCACAGTGTCCCCAGGCCCAAAACACAAAAAATCATAGAGGTAGTGGGTGATAGAGGAGAAGCCTGACTCCTTCCTCACAACCCAATCCAAAAACATGCTAAAAGCCTTGAAACGCGCATAAGAAATGGAGAAGCCCATCGGCAATGACAAGTTGACATAGTATGAACTGCGCAGGAACAGTACAGCCCTTGACTATGGGTATTTTATAAGTATCGCTGATTTAAAGGGATATGTGGCCATGTTACGTATCTCTTTCAAACTGGCTCAGTACACTGTTAAAGTAAGCTGACCAGACCTTCCCTTTAACTGGGGACATATAGGAAATAGGCATATTTCAGGACTGCACTGAAATCAAAGCAGTCCTGCAGTATGTATTTTTCATGTGTCTCCTGTTAAAGGGGAAGTCTGGTCACCCGACGTTAAATGCTACAGTAAAAATGTGTTTTCGTGTATCGCTTTAATGATATTTATTCTTCTCTCACCTGTGGAATAACGTCTACCTGTAAGCACATTGAGACTGGGTCTTTACTGTATGTCATTTCCAGTTTTGGGGAGCAGGATTCAGGAGACAGGTAAGTTCTGTTTTAATCACCATGATACTACACATTGGGTTTTCTTGGCAAAGGTTACGTGCAGAGATCAAAATGTTTTATATATATATCCAAGATACAGAAGTGTGAAAGCACTCACTCTTAAGGGATAGTAATACTTAAAATGTAAAAATAAATATGTTGTAGGGTTTATCCCCCTGAGTAAAACAAGAGTACTCCCACTGCTGGAAAGTGTTTAATTAAAAAATTATTAATTTTCAAAGTTGAATTTTTTAGGTGCAATATCACAGTGGCCTGAAATTGTACAGTGGCGCTGTTGCTACACCATCCTACGGACAGCTCTGGTCCCGGGACCATAAATCTCCATAGGATGGTGTAGCAACAGCGCCACTGTACAATTTCAGGCCACTGTGATACTGCACCTAAAAAATTCAACTTTGAAAATTAATAACTTTTGAATGAAACACCTTTCAGCAGTGGGAGTACTCTTGTTTTACTCAGGGGGATAAACCCTACAACATATTTTTTTTTTACATTTTAAGTATTACTATCCCTTTAATATGAATTAATGCCCAGGTGCACAATCCCAATGATGACAATACAAAAAGAAGGAGACTGGGCAGCACCCGTGGGACTTTTTAAGGAAATTTATTGTGCAATCAAGCAAACAGCTGGGTCAACATTTCGGTCCCGGAATGGGATTGCCTTGTTTACACCAATCACAAGGCAGATTGTTGGGACCAATCTGATACGTCAACTCCCCGTTAGCCAATTGTATATGGAGGAGTGATGACGTTACTAGAGTAATGGGCAACGCTGAGGAGAGGTGAGTTTAAATTCACAAGGTAGTATCTTTTTCAGAAGTCTTGAGAAAGGCCCCATTCCGGGACTGAAACGTTGACCCAGCTGTTTGCTTGATTGCGCAATAAATGTCTTTAAAAAGTCCCACGGGTGCTGCCCAGCCTCCTTCTTTTTATATATATATATATATATATATATATATATATATATATATATATATATATAAGAAACAAGATGGCAGAGCGGCTGATCCAGAGAAGGGAGCTCCGAACGGCCCACCGCCTGTCTCCGCTCCCGCCTCCAGGGGAACAGCAGCTATGGACCCTGGGTGGCACTTTGGCCTATGTACACGGGCTTTTATACTAATATATATAGAAAAATGTAAAACATCTGGTCAGTTTCTTAACCCTTTGCGTGTCAGAGGGGTACACAACACATTGCAAAATAATGATTTGCGCACTACCTGGCACCGAAAGGGTTAATAGCAATATGTACTGCTTAAGTCAGCACCGAATGAGGTAGATGTGCTTTTTTTTTGTGTGTCAATGTTTTTTTTCGCCGGCAGGCACAGATATAAAAATAGCACAGACTGGGAACCAGAAATTCTTATGAAAAAAATGGGAACAATTGTTATTATGCCAAACTGTCAAAATAAATTATTGCAGTAGTTCTATAGGGATCCACTCTTTCACTGGCTTGCAGTCATTTGGAAACATTTCAAGCACTAAAGGGTTAATTGTGTGATGCCACTTGAAAAACTAGCACACGGACAAGATATAACATGAAATCAACATCCAAAGATCTCTCTCCTGTAAGGGACCCATGTACATCTAATTGGGGGCCCCGTGGAGACGTGGGAAGAAATGGAATTGCCAGGTGGGTCACTTTAAAGGAACACTAAAATAAATTTTAAAAAAATGATAGAACATTAACCCTTTGAGTGCCAGAGGGTACGCAACGTATTGCTCAGCAATGCGTTGCGTACCCCTCTGACACTTATAGGGTTAACTGTCACGTAAATGCTGCTAAAACCCATCCATCTAAAACCCATCCACCAACCCCCTTCTCCATCACAATAGACAACTCTGCCATATACTCAGTACCCAAAGAACTCTCTCTTGGGGTCATACTTGATTCTAAATTCCCTTTCTCCCCCCATATCCAAGCTGTCACTAGAACATGTAGCTTCTTCCTAAAAATATTGCAAAAAAGGTCCTTTCCTCTACATGTCAAAGGCAAAAACGCTATCTCAGGCCCTCATTCTATCCAGAGTTGACTACTGTAACATTCTAGTTTCCGGTGTTCTTGCTTCTCATCTCTCTCCACTTCAATCTGTTATCAATTCAGCAGCAAGAATCACCACATTTGCTCCCAGATACCTTCCTTCTCATCTCCTCCTGAAATTCCTCAATTGGCTACCTATAAAGTATCGTATTTCTTATAAGATTCTCCTCCTCTCCTGTAAGTCTCTCTGTTCTTCAGCACCCTCTTACATTTCTGCTCTTATCTGCCGTTACACCCCCTTCCCATCACCTACGGTCTTCTCACAGGTTCTTCCTGTCCTCTCCCTACACAACTCGACCCATCTCTCGGCTTCAATCTTTTTCACTGGCTGCCCCTCGACTGTAGAATGCCCTCCCTATCACCATTCGCCAATCATCCACACTCATTACATTCAAGCATCTAATCAAAACCCACCTGCTCAGGGAGGCATCTCAATAGCAATATCCTCCTCTTGCACACAGATAGACACACCAGAATCCTTCTGCACTTCTTTCACCATACCTTGTACCTGCACTTATAATCCTCCTCCTACTGTCTCTGTTTGTCGTCATGATTTCTTGTTAGACTGTAAGCTCCTTGGGGCAGGGTCCCTTTTGCAGGGTATAATTCCCATGCTGCATTTTCCCCCACAAATAATGAAATGATTGCACTTTAGCCTAATGCTCTTAACTCAATTCTGTATATTTGTATTGTATTATTTCAACGTCTGTTAAGCGCTGTGTACATGTATGGTGCTAAATAAATAAATATTCTTACATACATACATACATATATAAAATATATAGACATTTCATATGCTACATCCCTAAAATATAATCCTAAACTTGCTTTTTAACCCTTGGAGTGATCGAGAGGTATCCGAACCATTGCACTCAAATGGTTAACACGTGTAAATTGTCCTACCAATAGAGCATTTATATAATGTTGTTTGTTCTGTTTGTATTGAGAGATAACAACTAACAACAGTTAATTGATTGTGATTGGTTCACACTGTCTGAAACTTCTCACTGCCCAAGCCGAACCCTCAGTGGTAAATTCACTATTAGCCAAACAACTCAGTAAAAACTTTCTTATTGGCCCCTTTCAGACTCCTCCTTTTCCTATTTGGCATACCAATCCACTGGGTATAGCCACCAGGAAATTCTCCCCCAAAAAAAGACTCATATTAGACTTCTTTGCCCCCCATTCCTTCCCTATCCCCAGTATCAATTCCCTTATCCCTTCCGATGAATACTCTCTACAATATGACTCCATTGAGCACGCCATATCCCAGATGCAACTAGCAAAGCAGAACTGTTGGCTTTCCAAAGTGGATATCGAGGATGCCTTTAAGTTACTCCTCGTTCACCCCTCTCTTTGGCACATCCAAGGGGTCAAGTGGAGGGACAACTATTCCTTTGCCACCCGTTTGTCGTTTGGTTCTAAAAGTAGTCCCAAGCTTTTCAAATTTTTTGCAGATACCTTAGCATGGTTACTGCTGAACTACTGCAAATGCCCCATGGTTCTGCGTTACTTGGAACATTTCCTCTTCATTGAACCTGCCAGCAGCCATCCCTCTAGTCTAACCAAACTCTCCAAACTATTTCACGATCTAAGGATTCCAGTCCTTTCCAAAGGAAGATCCCCGTCCTCCACTAACATGCTATTTTTCTGTAAACTCACTTGGCTGTCTCTTTATCATAAATTCACTGTAAGCTGCCTGAAAACTGACTTTGTGCGAAGTGGAACACACAAAGGTAGCAAGCAGCTAATATACTTGAAAAGAAGACAGGCTACCAAATGGAGGGATAGCCTAAAACCGGAACGCCAAAGACAGAGGGGGCGAGATGAGAGTCAGGACGGGCAAAGGACAGTGACGACCGCAAAAGCGTAACGGATGGGAGGCTGAAGGTCAGGGCAAGAGGTGTACGGAGAGTTGTCAAGGGCACGCCGAAGGTCAGGGCAGTCAGCAGATGGAGGAATGTCAAAAACAAGCCTAAGGTCAGGGGCAGGCGGCAGACAGAATATACCAGTATGGAAAGCCAGAGTAAAAAAAAACGGGAATACAAAAAAATGAGGAGTCACAGTGGAAAGATGCTACCAGGTAGAGAGCTCGACGAAAGAGCACTGAGAGCAGGGCAGGGCTGAATATATACACTCTCAGTGCTCAGTGACGTGGTAGCCGGCTTGCCACTGATTGGGGAACGCAGGCTCATGTACTGCGCATGCGCGGCCTCTTGATGCGAGCATGTTACGGTTTTTCTGACACTCAGACCAGGTAGTAAAGTAAAAACACAGTTTATTGAAACAGAATGATAAACAGTGCCCCTAGGGGCCAGTATAGGTAAGAACAATGCTGACAATAACAGACAAGAATAGGCAATATAAACAGAGGATGAATATAGCTACAGACTGTAGCTACTCAGAGGGTTAACATGAGCAACTGGTGAGGCTCAGGCTAGATTGGCCAACGCCCAGGAGATATATCAGTCTCTGAAAACAGTCTCTAGATGTAGAGCAGGAACACAGGATCAGCGCTGTATCACTCTCTAAGCAGAAGCAGGATGAGCCCCTGTTGCTCTGAGCTGAGCCAGCACCACCACCGTGGGCTAGAAGGAATGCTACTGCCAATCTGATGTAACCAGAATAGGAATCGCCCAGAATGAGTAGTGAGTAACCCTGCGTGTGCCACGGAAAGTATGCAAGACCTTGGGAGGCCACAGTAGATAGTAGTTGCCCAAGCTAAGAAGAGCCGATGCACAGAGTAGTGCAGCTGGAACTGAGCACTTTAAGCAAACGAGGGACGGCCCAGACACCCTTCCGGTGTCGTTCAGAATCCTTATAGCAAGAGCGAACAGACTGCCAGCGCCAACCGGCGTGATCACGGTGCACCCCGAACACCGGACAAGCGGAGCTCTGCAAGGACTGGTATAGCGTCAAGAGGAGACTCAAAGTGTAACGGCTCAGAGAACCAACAGGAGCTTGGCAATTTAACGAGTGGCACGTAATCGGAGACTACAGGCAGTGCCAGGGTTAATCTGGTACATTTAAAAGAGCAATGCTCAGCGAGTACAAGGCAGGCAACCTCGGCTACAGCTAAATGAGCGAGAGGAAACAGAGAACAGTTCAGAATGTCACCAGCGCGACCGGAGGACACTGGAGCAGCAACCGGACAGGAGCGATAGCCGGAACCGGATGACAGAGTCGCAGGAACACCACCGGAGAGCGGATCAATCACGGAGCAGGATCAGGAGCCAGAACCGGGTCGAATCACGGAGCAGGGTCGTCAGCCAGAGCCAGGTCAGATCACGGAGCAGGGTCTTCAGCCAGAGCCGGGTCAGATCACGGAGCAGGGTCTTCAGCCAGAGCCGGGTCTGATCACGGAGCAGGGTCTTCAGCCAGAGCCGGGTCAGATCACGGAGCAGGAACAGGAGGAGAGTCAGACTAGCCGGGTCGGTACACAGGAGACACTGGAGATCAGTAACTAGGTGCAGCAACATGAACACCACGAAAGGGCAACTGACAAGTGCCCAAACCCCAGCATATAAAGGCACATCCTGGGCGGGCCAATCAGACTCCTCCAATGCAAATGTACACAGTCAGAGATTGACAGGGAATCACGGGGACTGTGATAGAGCACGGGGAACCACGCATGCGCGCATACCTGGAAGATGCGCCAGACCATGGGCAGAAGCCGAGCGTGAACCGGTAGGCGACATTCACCATCCTCAGTTCACTCATTCCTACTCAGGCTAATCAGGCAGCTAACCCATGTCCCATTTTCAGTTCCAGGAATTTTTCAGCCTATGTCCACACGCCAATCAGCATCAGTCTGTAGCCCCAACATTCCACGAACTGACCCAGGAATGACGTATCGCAGCACCTGTACAGCCGCCATCACGAACCTCGCATTCGCACCCAAAACCAAATGAGTATACAACAAGGCTTGGTCCACCTTTTCTCGATTCCTTCTGTTATCACATACTCCATCAGATTATTCAGTTGAAGCCATCTTAGCCACTGCCACATGTCTCTAGGCTACTTCCCCGTCACCATCAAACTCCATCTAGCAGGCATACGTCACCATCTGGCTTTCCTACAGCCCTCCAGACCTTCCATAATGTCCTGTTACCAGATAAAGCTATTTTTCAAAGGTCTCTCCAGAATTTCCAACAGTCCCTCCAGAACATGCTTACCCATTACTGGCTCACTCTTCAGACAGCTGTAGGACTCACTTTTAGAATACCCCTTGAACTCTTCCCTAAGTTGTGTTCTCCTAGCTGCCAGCAATCTAGGATTCTTTGGCTTCTTAAGGCCAGGAGAATTCCTGGTCTCCTCAACATCTCCAGGATTCCCCAAAAAATCAGACCTGCTAGTTCATAAGGACCACATTATACTCCACTTACCACAGTCTAAAACAGACCAGGTTGGAATCGGAGCTAACATTCCATTCTATCCCATGCAGGACCGTTGGTGCCCTTTCAAAGCACTCTTACGACTCGCTAACCTATTAACAGACCAGCCTGACAGTAGTCCACTCCTGCCCACTCCTCATGGCCCCTTGTCTACAACTGAATTTATTAATAGCAGAAGACCTATTTTGGCCTGATTGGAAGTTGACCCTAAATCCCTTTCAGGCCACTCCTTCAGGATAGGTGCTGCATCGTCAGCATCCCGCAATAAAGTACCTCCACATGTAATTTAAAAATTAGGTAGATGGAAAATTCATTGTTTTTCTGGATACATTCCAGACCCTAAAGATGAGATCCGCCTAGCCCTTTCTTCATTGTCAAAATGATTTCAGTTAATAAACAGGTTTTTGTCTATAGTCTCCTGGTATTTTTGGCCTCCATTCAGGCGAGCCGCATCGTCATCTATACTGGGTCTTTAGGACCCAGGTTATGCCACTGCATTTCTTATTTGCATACCATAGCCCTGTCCAGGCTATGCCACTACATCTATATTTAGCATACCGTAAGCCCTGACCACAAGCATAGAAATACTAGTATTATACAGAATAATCCAGCGTTATTAAGAAATCCTACTTGATCGAGACGAACAGGCAGACATCAGTGCAGACATCTTGTCTTAGAGGCATCCGCGCGTCTGTGCTGTCTGTCCCGGTCTCCTCTAGGAGGCACTGCATTGTACCTTAAGGTAACAGGAAGTGGTTGACAGCGCAGGCGCACAGATGTCTCAAAAGCAGGAAGCCTGGCCGTCAGTCTCAGAAGAAGTAGGATTTGTTAATAATGCTGTACTTATGCTGGATAATACTACTATTTCTAAGCTTTTCTCTTTATGAATAATTATCGGGGAGGGGGACTTTATTTGGGGTGATAGTTCCACTTTAAAGAAACCCTTTAAATCAGCCATTAATTTGTTTTTTTAGAAGGGGTTGCAGAACTGGAAGACCTATCTGTATGTATGTACAGTATGTAACTATGTATCTATGTACAGTATGTAAGTATATATCTATATCTTTATTTATTTGGCCCAACACAGTGTAATATGTTAGAGTAAATAAAAGGGGATATAATAAGTGTCACAGTCATAGAAACAATAGGAGAGAGGTCACTGCTCCAAGGAGTTTACAATGTAACTGGGTAATAGGAGACAGACTGTGGGGTACGAGGGTGTCAAGTGCTGTGAATTCAAGTGCTGAGTTTGGCCAAAGGCAGTGCATGGTCCTAGTTCTCCAGAAGATAAGATTTCAGGGTAGACTTAAAGACAGAGGGGGGATTGTTCTAGACATAGGGAGTTCCATAGGAGGGAGCAGAAAATGAAAAGTGTTTGCGGTGGGAGAGGGCAGAGGGTGTGGATGGTGTAACCATCTGGTTGCTCTTTTGTACACAGGAGATTGCAATGGTTTAACTGGAGGAGGAGGTTGACGATGATGTTCCTGTAGCCTTTCGATACAATTGTGATTGTGTAGCTCTATGAGCACTTGTTCTAGCATTTAATATTTTTGTATTTATGGTTATTACTTGGGTTTCCATGCCAATTAAGGTGCTGCAGTGGCCCTGAGGGTGCGCAGCATCTAATGTGATATCTGTGTGCCTCTGTCAACAGCCTCCTCTATATGGACACATATTTTCTGCATCTGAAGCAAATTATGTTGTGGATTCTGATGATGCTGCTTATTCTGCTGCAAATTTGGCTTCTACTGTTGCAGTGGATAATCCTGGTGCTGCTGTGGATTCTAATGTTCTCTGGTTTCTGTAGAATCTGTTAGTGCTGCAGATGCTGTCAATACTGCAGATGCTGCTGGAGTTGATGGGGAGCATCCCGTGGGGTCTACGGGGGAGGCAGGGCCAGCAAGTAATAAATATATGGGTGATGGTTCTGCTTCGCTCCCCCTACATCTTTGCTCTCCTCATCATCTGCTACATCTTGTTCAGACACTGAGGTCTGTGTTTCAGATGACTGGCTTGGAGGGTGAAGTTTGATAGTGGCTGTTGGTTCTTTGTCTCACCTGTAAGCTCAAATTGTTAGAAGCTCAATGTCTGCAGTTCATATTCTGGTCACAGCGGTGATAGTCTTTCCCACATAGGATGTGGCTACTGTAGTTCTGTGTTGGCATCCAGCTTGTTTTTGTGGTCAGTGTGAAGGGCCAAATGCAGTGAGGCACTGTGTACTTTGTATCATGCAGAGTGACAGTGGTAGCAGTTTTGGCACCCATTGCTAGGCAGGGGTTGGTGTCATCCATTGCTCAGCAGTGTGTTGTGGCCTTCATTTATAAGAATGGCTTGGTGGCATCCATTGGTGAGAAGTAGATTGTGAGATCCTTTGCTGAAAAAGGCTGGTGGTTCCCAGCAACTGCCTTCTGCATGATCCTCTGTGGTTGTGCTCTGTGTGTTTGAGTGCACACACCAAAGGTTCATCCTGCTGTTTTACAAGTGTAGGTGCTGTAAGGTAAAGAGGATAGAGATTAGCAAACTAGGCAATGGAATCCTGGATACTATATACAGTGACGTTCATTTTAAACAATAAAGTGCCATATTTATGGATACTACTGAGATATTGACATTGACCTTTTAAATTATAGGCATCTGTAAAAAGCTAAGCAGCAAAAATAGCTGCCATGTTTTTCTCTGCTGATAACAGATGAGAGTTGGTACCTTGTTAGCCGTAGAAATACAGGAGGCAAATATAGTTGTTGATACCTTTTATTGGCTAACTAAGCAGATTCAGAATGCAAGCTTTCAAGACCTTAGGTCTCTTCCTCATGCATGTTATACAGATAAATATGAAAACATCTCTCTTAAATTCAAGTACGCATTGCATTGTTTAGCATGGAAATCAGATAAGAGAACTCAATCCAGATCCAGATATCTTTGATCAGTCAGTGGTAAAGTGCACTCTTCCTCTGAGGCTTTAGAGGTATTTACGATTCTCTTGGGTCTGTTGGAAAGGTCAACCCACTAAGTGATAATGTGACAAGAACTCTTTATCTCTATTTAAACCACTACAAATTGCATTCAATTTTAACATTAATTTTACCTCCCATACCTTTCTGTCCCTCTGAGTGTGGAACTGTCCCATCAATACAGTTAACTTAATGTCCCTGACACTGTTCCCATTTTGACAAAAATGTTCTCCCACTGGTGTCTCTGTCTTTTTGATGTTAACACTGGATCTGTGGGAATTAAACCTCTTATGTAGTGCTTGTCCAGTTTCACCCACATAAAGAGCTGTTGGGTATTTTGCACACATGATAAGGTATATTACACTGGATGATTTACAGGTGAAGTTTTTTTAACTTAACTGTATTGATGGGACGGTTCCGCACTCAGAGGGACAGAAAGGTATGGGAGGTAAAATGAATGTTAAAATTTAATGCTATTTGTAATGGTTTGAATAAGGACAGAAAGTTTTTGTCCAGTTATCACTTAGTGGATTAACCTTTCCAACAGGACCAAGAGCATCATAAATACCTCTAAAGTCTCAGAGGAAGAGTGCAATTTACCACTGACTGATCAAAGTATCTGGATCTGGATTGAGTTCTCTTATCTGATTTCCATGCTAGACAATGCAATGCGTTCTTGTATTTAAGAGAGATGTTTTCATATTTATCTGTATAACATGCCTGAGGAAGAGACCTAAGGTCTTGAAAGCTTGCATTCTAAATCTGCTTAGTTAGCCAATAAAAGGTATCAAAAACTATATTTGCCTCATGTTTTTCTCTGGACAGTCGCAAGTTATATCTACAAGCCATGTATGAATCATGACATGTTCCATGAACAAGGCAATCCAATGATCGGCTTGACCTAAGGGGTAGGTAGCCTTGGTGTTCCAGATGTTTTGGACTACAACTCCCATCATCCCCAACCAGCCAATGGCAGAGCAATATGCTGGAGACCTCTCTGACATCCAAGAGCTTAAATGTCCTGTCTAAAATTATTGGATTTCTTATGTATCCCCTTTGGTGCAGTTGGTTTGTATCAGAATTGTTTCAGATTCATTAACTATGCCAGGGGTAGTAAATTGCCAGACCTCTAGCTGTTGGAGGTTACAACTTCCAGCCTCCCCTAATTTAGGCCCTAAGACTAGACGTGTGGGGTGAGTTTGTATGATTATGTAAATATAAGGTATCCATCAAAGCTGGTTTTATGTCAACTTTCTTTCTTTTCTTCTTTGCAACTGTGGCTTCATTATCCTTTACTACAACATGGAGTCTGAGCACTGGGAAGGGTGTATCCATTATGATCATAGGTACCTGAGTTTGTTACGCTGAGAGAGAGAGTTTTGAACTGGTCTGTTTTCCTTAAAGGGATAGTAATGTTTCAAAGTAAAAGCAGCTCCAATTAATCTTCATAGTACATGGGCCATGGAGAGTGTTATTTCAGTACTGTCAGAGTTGTAGTTCAGGAGTAATTGAATGATAAAGTATCCCCCTGCAACCCCTTTTACCTAGTGTAAGACTCCTCCCCTCAGATATGGAATCTGGTCCACAGACCAGAGAGATCACAGCAAGGGACAATCTTCTTACTGTGAGAACAATGAAAACCCTGCCCCCTTGACAGGTTTTTCTGTTATACTGATTGAAGATTGTCCCTCTCTGCAAGCCATCTGAGCACCGCCTTTCCGTTCTGAGGTGAGCAGTGTTACAAGGGGCAGGAGGGGGCTATGTTATCATTCAATTACTCTTGAACTACAACTCTGACAGTATTGAAATAACACTCTCCATGGCCCAAATACTATGAAGATTAATTGGAGATACTTTTATTTTGAAACATTACTATCCCTTTAACTGACATTGTATGTTATAATACTTACATTAACGAATCCTAATTGTATGAGCAGCCAGCCACAGAATTTCTCTACATTGTGCTTTCATTAGCGAAGACTTAGACACTGCTTTCAATACTCACTTCAAGATCATTAACCCCTAAGGACTGAGCTATTTTCACCTTTATAACTGTGAAAAATTGCAGGTTTCTGGTGTGTGTCAGTTAAACACAGTTTTGCTCTTTTAATACTACATGGACCCTTGAAAAAGATATATATATATATATATATATATATATATATATATTTTTTTTTTTTTTTTTTAAGGGTATAATAAGCTTACTTTTGGTGCCATATGTAAAAATATAGTCCATAGTTATATATAGGTAAAAACAAAAGAATAAACATTTTTTTTCATGTTCTGCCACAGATTGTTTGCATGTAGTGCAGTCATCATGGAATGTCCCTAATTAGTTATGATATTTACAGTAACACCTTATATGCATTGCTGTTCATTCGTCATTTTAAAACATGGGGTTAAAGGGACAATGTATAATTGATTATTATTACTACTTTTTAATCAAGTACAGGCTGTAACAGCCTGTCCCTTTAATCAAGTACATGAACTTAAGCATGTCCCTTTCCCTTTAAATGTGCACTGACACTTGGAGGGAGATGCACTATGGGTCAGCGCAATGTGGAATCTTTTCTGATGATGTGTGATGATCAATTCGCCGTGGTAAATATGACAATTCGCCCATCTCATTCTTCACTTTCCTTTAGCAGACTGCCAAGAGTTTTTTTTAAAGGGATAGTAATACTTCATTTTAACTTTATTTTATTTTGCAGGCATTAAAAAAACATGAAGAATGATATAAGTCTTATCTCTCAAACCTTTATGGTTTAAGAGATATTCACAAACAAAGTATCCCCCGCCTGTTCAACCAGATCAGAAGGGAGGTGCCCAGGTAGACTGCAGAGAGGGACAATCTTCAATTAAGATAAGGGAAAAACCTGAAAAACTTGTCAAGGGGGGCAGGGCTTTCATTGTTCTCATAGGAAGAAGATTGTCCCCTTCTGTTATCTGTCTGGTCTATGGACTGGATTCCACATCTGAGAAGAGATGGCTTACACTAGGTAAAAGGGGCAGGAGGGGAACTTTGCTTGTGAATATCTCTCAAACCAAAAAGGTTTGAGAAATAAGAGTTATATCGTTCTTCATGTTTTTTTAATGCCTACAAAATAAAATAAAGTTAAAACGAAGTATTACTATCCCTTTAAAGGCATCCTGTGTGTCCCTGCAGCTGGGCACATAAAATTCTATACATCCCTCCCCCGTCTCTAGGCTTACTTCTTACACCAACATCCAAGGTGAACAGTATGTGCTCACATTCCAGGAGGATGTACATTAGGACTATTTAGTCATCTGAGGTATACATGGGTTCCCTCCGTTTGTCCTCCTGTTCATCTCCACCCTCGGATGCATGCACACGCTGTTTGGTTGTGTGACCCTCAGGCCCTACCTGCGCTGTACTTGGCTGTGTGTGTTTGAGACTGCTCCCCTTTCCATGTCCCACTGCCATCTCCTTCCTTGGGTCGTCCTGTAACTGGCTAGGGTTGGGTACCTCTCCTCCCTCCTTCTCATCTTCCTCCCTGACCGGGGAACTCCTGCTGTCCTTCCTCCTCTCGTGCACTTCTCCCCACATCTCCAGGCTCCACTCATCTTCCCACCATCTCCCCCTCTATCCTAACTCTCTCCTATCTCCCTCACATGCTCCCACTCACACTTAGTTGCTCTGACAGGCACTTAGTCGCACTCACCCTGTCAGCCAATCCATTTCACCCGCTCAGTCAGGATGCATAAAATAAGAGATAGTAATATATTATGTGATAAAAGAAAATGTGGTGTGTATGTTAGTGATAGTGTATGAACACAATGTGCAAAAGTGTAATACCTGCAGGTGTACTGCAAATATCTGCTCTTCTCCAGCCCAAGCCACTCTATACTGACTGCACCTCTATCTCTCTCTCCTCTCTCTCTCTCCCCCTCTCTCTTTCTCCCTCTCTCTCCCCCTCCCTCTCTCTCTCTGTCTCTCTCTCCTTCTCTCTCTCTCCCCCTCTCCTTCTCTCTCTCTCCCCTCTCTATCTCTCCCCCTCTCTCTTCACCCTCTCTCTCTCCCCCTCTCTCCCCCTCCCTCTCTCTCTCCCCCTCTCTCTTTCTGTCTCCCTCTCTCTCTCTCTCTCTCTCCCTCCCCCCCTCTCTCCTTCTCTCTCTCTCCCCTCTCTCCTTCTCTCTCTCTCTCTCTCCCCCCTCTCTATCTCTCCCCCCTCTCTCTCCCCCCTCTATCTCCCCCTCTCTACCCCTCCTCTCTCTCTCTCCCTCTCTCTCCCTGTCTCTTCTCTCTCCACCTCTCTCTCTCTCCCCCTCTCTATCTCCTCCCTCTCTCTATCTCATCTCCTCCTTCTCTCTATCTCCTCCCTCTCTATCTCTGCCCTCTCTATCTATCTCCTCTCTCTCTATCTCCTCCCTCTCTCTATCTCCTCCCTCTCTCTTCTCTCTCTCTGTACCCCCCCTCTCTGTCTGTCCTTCACTCCTGAACCCTGAGTGGCCGCTCAACAAACATCCACGCACAGGCAAGGTAGTTATTTGATATGCAGAAGTTTGAGTTCAGTTTGTAATTATGTCATGTGTTGATTGGATGGGATCCAAACTTGTTTTGACAACGCTGAATGTCGCCATCTAACATTGAGAGTTAGATATTTTCCTTTGATTTTTCTGGGTCTCGAGGTATTGTGTCCTCCAAATCTACACTCAGTACAAAATATCAGTTGCGTTTTATGTTAGATACCTACAGGCATTTGTTCATCCTACACTTTTAGTTCAGCCTGCAGGTAGGAGTATAGAATTCTTCCAGTGCAGAGATGTGTTTGCCATTCATTATTTTTTTTTAAACATTACTTCGGGTTTGTTTTACCAGTCATAAATGATTGAGACCCAGATAGTCAATGTAATCTCTGACGCTTTACAGATATTCCTGCACTATAATTTCAGAGGCACACAGCAAGAGTGATTATGCAAATGAGGGTCACAGGGCCAAGAACAAAGCATGAATGGATACTCCAACAAAGCACTTAAGACTAAATTTCAGAGCTCATTACAAATCTTTTTATAACCTCATGATAAATTTGAGCAAAAAAGTATGTTAGCACATGTAACACCATTTAAGCATACATCTGACACTCAGAGGGTTAATTATTAGATTTTTCCTTAACCCAGGTAGGCAACCTTTCCAGTTATTGGCTACTACAACTCCTTACACCCCCAGCCAGGACATTGTAGTGCCCACCAACACCTGGAGATCTAAATGTTGCAGAACCTTGTCTTAATCCACTTGATTCTAAAGACATCTCCAAAGAAATGCATTGTAGACATCCAGGGCCGGATTTACATCTCAGGAGCCTGTAGGCACAGAAATCTGAAGTGTCCCCCCCCATGGGCCATCTTCACAATGCTCCTAACCTCCACGTTTCCCCAATCATCTCCATATTGCCCTCACACTGCTCCCATCATCTCCAAAATACCATATTGCCCTCACACTGCCCCCCATCAGCTCCATATACCATATTGCCCTCACACTGCCCCCCATCAGCTCCACATTGCCCCTTTCATATCCACATTTCCCCCCAACAGCTCCATATTACACTCGCATTGCCCCCCATCAGCTCCATATTGCCCCCCCATCAGCTCCATATTGACCTCACATTACCCCCATCATCTCCATATCACCCTCACATTGCACCCTCATATTGCCCCGGTGTCCATTTCCTACCTCTTCCCTGGTGGTCCAGTGGCAGTATCCAACTGTAGATGCTGGAGCTCCCGAGCTGTCTTCTCTTTAGTAATGCAGAGCGCTGGGAGATTATGTCATGATGATGTCATCTCCCAGCGATCTGTATTACTAAAGAGCCAGGGAGTTCAGCAGCTACAGGTCTGTACAGAAGAAGGCACAGACCTATCTTCATGATGCCGGGCAGGGGAGGTGACTAAACACATACAACATGATTCCAGTGACAGGCGCCCCTCTGTTGGGTGTGCCTGTAGGCAGATGCCTACTCTGCCTAATTATAAATCCGGCACTGTAGACATCTCTAGAATCCAGAAGGTTAAATGGATAGTGGAGCAAATGTACAAATTCATCAGTGCAGCTCCAGTAGCGTTAGCCTTAATGCCAGAGTCTGTACAGCAGGTTATACAGTAAATCATATGATTGCTGTAGTACATAACGGCTGACAATCTCCACCATCATTAGGACTTTGATGCCAGCAACCTCCATACACCAGCCCCATAACTTGCTCACGGTAATGGCATTAATTCCTGCTATTTCCTCTATGCCTTGTTTAGTATATAGTTGTAAACAAGAGATATAGGAAAGGAACAACCTGAAATGCCCACAGACTGACCCTCTGTCATCTCTTTTGTGCAGGCGCTGTTAACGAGAGGAATTCAGGCATATGTAGATTAGTAAACTGACATTATGCAGGGAAAAGGACACACACAAAAAATTGATTCCAGGTCCTAACTTACAGTGGAATTTCCATCATACATTCATTCCAATATTTGACCCTGCCGGGGAATAGAACCTACGACCCTGTGGTTTGAGCAGATTCCACAGCTGGTGCATTAACCAAATAAGCTATCACACCTTGTTGTGTAAAAAAATATATATAGATCATTTTAAGTACAAGAAACAAATATTGTGATGTACACTCATTGAGAATGAACAAGATAAAGTGTCTTGTTCTTAGGCATAGTGGCCCCTCAATGGTGATACAAGTCACGTTTTTTGCTTCCATGTGCCATTGCAGACAGGAAACTTCCATATCAGACTGGTCCCACCCTCAGTCAGTCCAGCTCCGAAATGTCAGGCAAATCCTCTCTGCACGAGAGAATCAGCAAAACCACAGACGTACGTTTTGGCCTATGTGGGCCTTGCCGGTGTAGTGCAGCTGATTCCGTCTAGGCACATGGGGAGCAAGGTCCCACGCAAGAGATACTCTTCCACTTAAGGAGACTAAAAAACAAATATTGTGACGAGCACTCATCAAGAAGGAACAAGATAAAGTGTCTTGTTCTTAGGCATGGTGGCCCCTCAATGGTGCTACAAGTCACCTTTTTCGCTCCCATGTGCCATTGCAGAGAGGAAATTTCCATATCCATATCAGACTGGTCCCGCCCTCAGTCCAGCTCCGAAATGTTGTGTAAATATATATATATCATTTTAAGTATACACAGCCTGGAGCTGCTCCCAGCATCGCATGAAACAACACACAGAACGGTTGAAGATAAAGGCTTAATTTATGGCATCCATATCAGTCAAACTCTTTTGGTCCACTCAAGGCCTTCCTCAGAGCGATTGGTCTGCAATAGGTCAAAATGGTTATATATACAAAATACTGTAAATCAAAGTCTTACTTCATCATCCTCGTGGTCCAATAGTGCCTAAATGCTGCAACACTGGTCGGCACCCAAGAGGATGATGTCACCGGGCCAACATAGGTTGCTAATTAACCAACATCAACAATACCCACTGAAACAAATAGTTTTTGCCAGCTGAAGGCAAAACAGAGATACCCACCACGGAGTCCTCTCTGCGCATGACGGCTTCTGACAAACATCCTTAGAGAATTATAATATAGGATAGCTTGGAGGCGATAGAGGGGATATGATAGAAACATTCAAATACATGAAGGGACCGAATAAAGTACAGGATGGAAGTAAATTTCAAAGGAGAAGAAATGTTAGGACAAGAAGTCAGAGTCTAAAACTAGAAGTCTGAGTCTTAGATGTAATGTAAGAAAGTTTTACTTCACAGAGAGCGTGATAGATAAGTGGAACAGCCTACCAGCAGAAGTGGTAGATACGTGAAGTAGCCTACCAGCAGAGGTTGTACAGGATAATACCTTAAAGGAATTTAAGCATGCATGGGATACACATAAGGCTGAGCATAAGACAAGACCACGGACAAGATAAGGTTTAAGGTTTTACAATAAGAAAAATGGGCAGACTAGATAACCTGAATGGTGCTCTTCTGCCATCAATTTCTATGTTTCTATACTACTGAAGCCTATGGAGGGTTATTGTCACAGCAAGAGTTTTCCATAGACTGCTCTAGTCCCACCATAAAAATTCGGGCCGCAACAAAAAATGCAAATGTTAGGTGCAATAACTTTTGAATAAATGATCTCTCAGGATGCAACTGTGGGAGTAGTATTGTCTTTCTCAGCAGGATAAACCCTGCAATATATAGTTTTCTCATATTAAAGGGTTAGTAATGTCTATATATATAAAAAAAAAATCATATTGCAACTATTAGAAAAATAAACTAAATGACCCCCAGTCCCACCTCTCAGACCTTTATGGTTTGAGAGATATAGAAGGCTAAAGTTCCCCGCTCCCTCCATTTTCCTTGCTGTCAGCTGTAAAGTTACAGCAGGAGATGCAAGGCGGCTCTTCAGCAGAGCTGAAATAGCGCTATGTAAAATGAAATACTTAAAGGAGCAGTAAACTTTTTTTATGAAAACACATATTTTACAGGGCATTTCCTTCTGAATAAAACAAGGTCAATCCCACCGCTGTCAGATGTTTTATTCAAAATTTATAATAGTTCAAATAATCAGGAAGTGAATTTACTGTGTTTACTTCCTGATAGTTCTAACTGACAGGAAGTGAATTTACTGTGTTTACTTCCTGATAGATCTAACTGACAGGAAGTGACAGGCAGTTTCTATCACATTCTATGGAGAACTGTATGTCTCTGACTATCCTGACTTTCCTCTCCATTAGAATGTAACAGGAAATCTAATTAGAATTTGACCACTAGAGGGCACTGCTAATGTGAAAAAACATGGGTTTAAACTGTAATAACTCTGGAAATATAAATCTCTCGGCAGTGGGAGTACCCTTATTTTACTCAGTAGGAAAAACCCTACAATATATATTTTGTCATAAAAAAAGTTTACTTCTCCTTTAATCGGAATGGTCCACAAAGTATGCCGCCTGCTTGCCCCGGGAAAAGGATCTCTTTCCGTCAGTTTACAGCTGACATCGGGGAAAGCAGAGGGGGTGGGGAACTTTAGCATTCTATATCTCTCAAACCATAAAGGTTTGAGAGATGGGACTGGGGTCATTTAGTTTCTTTTTCTAATATCTGCAATATGATTTTGTTTTCTATATAGACATTACTAACCCTTTAAGATATGCTGTCCCTTTATGGAGGCTTGAAAAATGTCCATCTGTCCACGTATATCTGGATACCCGAGCGTGTCATGGTCAAGAGCTCATGCTGTCTTCATGCTCTCTTACCGAGTGACACATTTTATGAAAGTTAGAAGCAGAGGTACTCAGATTTTGAAATGGACTATTAATTTTATCATTATCTGGATCCATTAGCGGCGTTATAAGTACGCCAGAGAGCTGATATGAAAAGGTGTCATTAACCCATTTAAATGGCTTGTAATAAACAGCTGCTTGAAATTAAGACTTACATTTTTATTATGCAGAACCTATTTTCATGCAATAAAAGAAAAAGCCAACGAAAAACTAAACATAGAATGGGATTGCTGGTACTGAAATGACCTCTTCTCACCTTATTGCACATTATTAGATTATAACCTCCTCCTACGAACACTGGATAACATGTACATTCATAATAATAGTAATGTTATAAAAGTAAGATGTACAAGGCACACTACCCAAACTTGAACCAAACCAAATATATATTTTTTAAAATTTTGTGGACGTTTTTAAAGTAATTATTTTTTTTTTTAATTTCAATGAAAAAATTAGTTGTTAGCAAGTCCATGGGATCTCAAACTCTGCTCATGGAAATCTTAACCCTATCAGGACCATGGGTAGAGGCATAACTAGAAGCCACCGGGCCCTGGTGCAGAAATTACCAAGGGCCTCCCAACCACCCCCCCCATTACCCCCAGTCTCCACATTTCCCCCCATCGCCCCCAGTCTCCACATTGCCTCCCATTGCCTCCAATCTCCACATTGTCCCTCAGTCTCCACATTGCCCCCAATCTCCACAGTGCCCCCATCTTCACATTGCCCCCAATCTCCACATTGCCTCCACATTGCTACCCAATCTCCACATTGCCTCCACATTGTCACCACATCTCTACATTGCCACCACATCTCCACATTGCCCCCCAATCTCCACATTGCCCCTACTGACTCCCCATGTCCATCTCCTACCTCCCTGGTGTTCTAGAGGTGTGGTATGAGAGGTCTGTGCCTCCTTTGGCACAGACCTCTATAGAGGTGGAGCTCCTGCACGGTTCTTAGTAATGCAGAGCGCTGGGAGATGATGTCATCTCCCAGCACGCTGCATTTTCTAGAGCGCTGGACAGGGAGATCAGCGGTTAGAGATCTGTTCTGAAGAAGGCACAGACCTACTTGCTGCAGGTGCCGGGGCGAGGGTGTTGCAGGGGGCGGCCGGGCCCCTATTGTTACTGCCCTAAAATAAATAAATTGGCCCATATTTATAAAAGTAAACTGGAGTTAATCTGGAGTAAACCAACTGCGCCATAAGGGACAAATAAAAATTCTGAGTCACATACACTTGACTTGGGCTTTTTAACCCCTTGAATGTTAGAGAGGTAAGATACCTCTCTAGCATTCAAGGGGTAAAAAGCCAAATTTAATTGAAGAGGGATTTTAATTTGTCTTCTATGTTTCAGATGGTGTACTCCAGAATAACGCCAGACCACACTGGGTACACCTTCTTTAGAAGTAGAGGGCAGAGTAAGATAGATAGGTTTTTCCTTAAGGAGAGCTCACCGACGTTGGCTCCTAAGCTCACACCAGTAGAGTTCTCTGACCACCTTTGTCTATCATATTCTTTGAATATTTCAGAAACCCCTCAGAGAGGTCGAGGCCTTTGGCGTATGAATTCAGATCTCCTTGAGGAAGAAAGAATTAGACAGTCCTTTAGGGACTTCTTTCAAGGCCTGGAATCCATTGTGGATTTCTGCAATTCAAGGTCAGCGAGGTGGGAGGTGGTTAAGTTTTGGACCCAAAAGTTCTTTTGTGATTTATCCAACTCTCAACAGAATTTAAAGTATCTTACCTATCTTGGCTTCAAGAAGAAATTGGACTATCTGGTCTTGGAGAGGGGGGACCCAAGTGAAATATCTAGAGTCAAATCTCTGATGAAGCAGTACCAATATGACAGACTCTCTTCTTTGATTCAGGAGAGGGATTATGGGGTTTATCACTCACCTGATCCCTACCTGAATTGTAGAGAGAAGGCTGCAGCTAAAGCAATATATGGTCTGCATGATCCTTCAGGGAACCTTGTCAAGACTAAGTCTGGGATTCAGAGCATCATTGGGAACTTTTATGAGAACCTTCTGTCAGTGGGACAGAGCTGCCAAAACCAGATGTCCTCCTTTTTGAATCAGACACCTCTCTCTGAGGATGTGAGCCTTTCTTTTGATCATTTGACAGAAAAAATAACAGTAGTGGAGGTCCAAGATGCGATTAGAAGTTTGAATGTTAAGAAATCCCCAGGTCCTGATGGCTTGACAGTCAAGTTTTTTTTTACATTTTCTCCAAAAACTTTATTATTCAATTACTCTTGAACTACAACTCTGACAGTATTGAAATAACACTCTCCATGGCCCAAATACGTTGAAGATTAAATGGAGCTGCTTTTATTTTGAAACATTACTATCCCTTTAAGCATATTCACTCTTCCAAACCAAGATACCAACAATGGACCCCAAACAGCAATATCCTTCTCTATGGTTTGGAAAAGTAAAGCATAGTTCACCCGAGATCAGGCAAAAGTTTTATGCCTACTGCCCATGAAAATGGGAAACGTCATTTTAAACCAACCATGGTTCCAGAGCCAAAATAAAAATAATAGGAGACAATGGGAAGCCTTGTCTTGTGTCGTTGGTGATATTGAAAGGTTGGGAGAGGAAGACATTCTTGGACACTCTCACAGATGGGTTCTGGTATAAACTATTAATGCTGTGAGGACCTCTAGGTCCCAGACCCAGAAGGGCATGAACTTCCTGTAGGTAGGGCCAACCCAGACGGTCGAACGCCTTCCCCGTGTCGACGAAACTAAAATGGAAGGAAGGCATAGACAGAGGGCTGTGTATAAGCCTAAATGCTTTTGTGGTGCTGTCCTTTGTCTCCCTTCCAGGGACAAAGCCTGCTTGATTCACATGTATGACAGTGAGGAGATATGGCTTCAGTCAATTAGCAAGCACTTTGGCAAAAATTTTCACATCATTATTAAGGAGAGAGATTGGTCTGTAACTACCACATAATGACAGGTCTTTCTCAGGCTTTGCTATAACCAAGATATGTGCTGTCAACATATGCAAAGGAAATATGCTACCTTGGTGAATAGAATTAAAAGCCATCAACCACTGGAAATTTCTAAAAGTGGAGGTTCAGCTGAAAAAAATGATGTTTACTGCGTGTGATTTTTACACAGAAAAGAATTCCCCACAAGAAACTAAGAAGGGGAATCATGTCTGGGCTGAGGGGTCTAAGTAAGGCCCCTTGTTATTGCTTGGGGAAAAGAAGTTGAGGGGAGGGAATGGGAGGGACAGCTATAAATATTCTTGTCTTACCAGTCACTTCCTCTTCTGGATCCAGTGGAAATCTGCCCGCCTTCTCTCCCTATTTGTCTAGGGGCTTTTGGGTGGGGGTTCCTCACTGTTCAGGTCGTAAAAGCACCTGTGGGGGTTTGGTTCTTGTCACAGCTGTTGGCGCTTTGGGCCCTTGCCAAGGGGTACAATGGTAAACAATTGTGTAGGATATATATGATAACAGGAAGATGTTGGGCCAGTGGCCTAGGTAAACACCCGGACCACGGTTGCGGGTTCTGGTCATTGCACCCCATTGAGATGCACAGACCAGCTAATGGGGTGTGGTGGGGTGGAGACTGAGGGGGACTGAGTTTTACGCTCAGTAGAGGTGGGGACATAGGATTATGCCCCAGATTCTTGGCAAGGGTTCATAAGCTGGTTGTTGTATGGAAGTTGTTAATTCAATAAAGCTATGGCCTGTTTTACATCCATATTATGGTCTGTGTGTCTTACTTGGATCATTACCTCATGCCCAAGACATGTCACTGAAATTGATGTCTGACTATAAACAGAAACAACAGTGTGAAAATATGTTCAACATGTAGGGGTGTTTCATAATACAACAGCGAAGGGGTTAAATAGGCCTTACAAACCCTTGAATGCTTCACAAACTGTTGGAGACTTCTCTAGTATACAAGGGGTTAAACGCCTCATTTCATTAAATTGGAATTTGGGGAATTCTGATTTATCACATAAAGTACAGTGGGTTTGCTTCATCATTTCTACAAGACTTCTAGTAGTAAATCATCCTCAAATTGAGCTTTCAACCACACAATGCTGCCCCGGGGCTGTAGAATATAAATAGTGGCATTAATTTTTTTAATGCAAATCTCATTATAAATAGATTTTGCACATAGGAATATGTATTTTATGATGAATATATAGCTGGCAGAAGTGGGGAATTACTGGAAACTGGATAGAAAACTGGTTGAAAGATAAGAAACAATCTGGTTGTTGTAAATGGACAATTTTCCAATAGGGTTAGTTGATAATGGAGTACCTCAAGGTTCAGTACTTGGTTCACTGCTTATTGAAATGTTTATAAATTTCCTGTAAATAAGTACAGAAAGCAAAATTTCAGTATTTGTAGATGATACTAAATTATGCAGGGAAATAAATTCAGAGCACAATGTTTGTTAACTGCAGAGGGATTTACATAAAAATGGTAGATTGGGCAAACAAATGGAATATAAAGTTTAATGTGGGAACACGCAAAGTAATACATTTGAGAAGACTAAATCTCAGTGCTACTTATGATCTCAATGGAATCATTTTAGGGGACTCGTTGCTAGAGAAAGACCTGTGAGACCTTGTAAACTACAAACTTGGAAACAGTGACCAGTGTCAAACAGCAGTAGCAAAAGCAAACAAAACCCTGTCTTGCATAAAAAGGGGTATTGAAGCAAGAGTGGATAACATCATTTTGCCACTGTACAAATCGTTGGTAAGACCTCACCTTGAATATGCAGTGCAATTTTGGGCGCCAGTTCTGAAAACGGATATACTAGAACTGGAGAGGATACAGCGAAGAGCAATAAAATTAATTAAAGGGGATGTTTCATCAAAAAAAGTTTTAGGCTTAAAAAGTAGCACAACTTAAGCTATATACATCTGTTTTTTTTTTTTTTTTTTTTTTACGATTTGTTTGTCATAGAAATCACTATTTTAAATTGTACCTTGTGACGTAATTGAGTTCCACGGTACAGTACGTGCTGTACCAAAACGTAACCCTCCCACTTTACCTTTACACAAAGCAGGCTCTGCCTGCTGTGACTTGCGGTAGTTGTGCCGGCTCTTTCCACTGACTGTGTCCTGAGATAATATGTTGAGCGCGCCCTAGTCCCAGCATGTACTGTTGGTGCCCACGCCTCGCGTCCTGTACAATGCTCATAGGCGTGCAGGACAGTGTAGGCTGCGGTAAGCATGGGCTGGGGTTTGTCCGATCATGAAGTCCACAAAAATAAAAAATTATTGAATCGGATCCAGTAATCCGAGGCACGGGCACTAGCAGTACATGCTGTGACTAGGGCATGCGTTGTGTGCAAGCTCAACTTATTATGCCAGGACACAGTCAGTGGAAGGGGTCGGCACAACTACTACAAGTCACAGCAAGCAGAGCGGACTGCTAGGGATCTTGGGACAAGATGGCACCACTCTGCCCGGACAACGCAACGAAGTTAACAAGTAAGATTTTAAGACTGAAAACCAATAAAAGCAAAATGAAGAACACTCTTCACTAGCTTAGGGCGTGTTGCATTGCATGAGATATGATTTAGTATACTTTAAACATCCACTTTAAAGGAATGGCGGAATTGACGTATAAGGAACAACTAGACAAAGTTAGTTTATTTCCTCTTGAGAAAAGATGACTAAGAGTAGATGTTGTTACACTGTATAAGTATATGAGAGGTCAATAAAAAGATCTCTCCCAATTATCTTTGAAGTTGTGGAAATGTTCCTTTAGTCATAGTCTCCTGAAGAATTCCTCTGCGTAGAGTTGTAAGTGATCCAGTTTTGTTCTTGTCAGGAGTGAAATGACTGCAATACAGAACCTGCTAAGGTGTAGCTGGAGTAGTGAGCATGAATGGGGATTGGATCAGCTGTTGGAAGTGTCTTTGTTGCAGCCTAAGCTGTGGTTAAAGGTGCTGGGCGCAAAGCCAGATAACAGGACAGACACTTCCTTCAGCAAGTTTTCTCTGGAGGTTCTGAGGGTTGGATCCTATGCTGAGCAAGGATGATTGGACTCAAAAGACAATGATCTGAACACGTCCAGAATAGGGAGTATGTGTAGGAAAGCCAAAGTTGAACTGACTAATGCTGGAATGGAATTCATATCTTACAGTATCCGAATGTAGCAGGATATTCGGTTGAAGCAGAGTCGAACCAGAAGTAGGGTAGTCAGACGTAGCAGGGTCATATACCTGAGCAGTGTAGTTAGATGTAGCAGGGTTTTACCAGGAGCAAGGTACTCAGACGTAGCAGGGTCATACCAGGGGTAGGGTAGCTGGACGTAGCAGGGTTTACCAGAAGCAGGTGTCACGTTTTTTTGATGAACACTCAAACCAGATTGGTAGGGTTAAAATTACTTTATTAGGATAGAGTACAAACACTTAGTTAGGCCTTCAGACCCACAATAATAGAACATATATAAATGTATATATACACAGCAATAGTAAGCCAGTCCTTAGGAATATATCAGGAAATGGAGGCAGCCACTGACTAAAGAGAGTTCTGGGCTTGAACCCTGATGACTGTAAGCAATGCAGCCCAGGAGCTGACAGCAGGACTCTAGATGGCAAGTAGTCCAGTAGTAGGTAACTGGCACAAAACCCAGACGCCTGGGTGGCGCTGAACCCAGTAGGAGCGAGGCAACACTGACCCTAGGACTAGGGTCACAGAGAGACCAAGGCAACTGCTTAAGGTAGGCAAACCCTAGTACGCTAGGGGTGGATCGTAATACACTTCAGAAAGGCAACTTGTGTCCCCTCACACTAACAAGTAAGATGTAACGCAACCACTGGCTCTTGAGCCCAAAGGCTACTGCAGAGAAGAATGGAGCAATGGCCCTGCCTAGAAGATCTAGACACTGAACGTGTCAATCGGGAGTGAGCCCATCTGTGATAGGGAGGTGGACACAGATAGAGATTAGTGTTGAGCGAGCATGCTCGGCCGATGCTCGGATCGGCTCGAGCATCGCTCTGCTCGGCACATGGCGGTACTCGTACGAGTACCGCATGTGCTCGCCCGCCATGTTCGGGTCTCCTCCCCGCACGTTTTGTGGCTGCTGCGCAGCCAATAAACGTGCAGGGAGGCTCTGACATCGGTGTAATGCCAGCAGCCATGTTGGCTGCTGGCATTACACTGATTGGCTGGCCAGAACCCGTGGTCAGGTGCTGTATAGCACCTGACCAGCGAGTTCGGCTCAGTCTGAGCCAGGGAGAGCTGAGGATAGGAAGGGAAAGGCAGTGTAGGGAGGAAAAAAACAAAAATTGTGAAAAAAAAAGAACCAAAAGTCCTTTTTAGGACTACTGTGTGTGGGGGCAGCAGGTTATTTGGTGTGGGGGGAAAAAAACAAAAAAAAAAAAAAAAAAATATATATATTCTGTTTAGTGTGCAAAGTTGCAGATTAGAGCACATTCTGTTTAGTGTGCACAGTTGCAGATTAGAGCACATTCTGTTTAGTGTGCAAAGTTGCAGATTAGAGCACATTCTGTTTAGTGTGCAAAGTTGCAGATTAGAGCACATTCTGTTTAGTGTGCAAAGTTGCAGATTAGAGCACATTCTGTTAAGTCTTCAAACTAAAATATCAAAGTCACGTATTCCATTCAGTGTGCGTCGCCGCAGTTTAGCAGCACATTCTGAGTACTGTGCAGAGTTGCAGAATAGGAAGAAATACTGTTAAGTCTTCAAACTAAAATATCAAAGTCACATATTCCATTCAGTGTGCTTCGCCGCAGTTTAGCAGCACATTCTGTGTACTGTGCAGAGTTGCAGAATAGGAAGAAATACTGTTAAGTCTTCAAACTAAAATATCAAAGTCACATATTCCATTCAGTGTGCTTCGCCGCAGTTTAGCAGCACATTCTGTGTAGTGTGCAGAGTTGCAGAATAGGAAGAAATACTGTTAAGTCTTCAAACTCAAATATTAAAGTCACATATTCCATTCAGTGTCTTTCACCGCCGTTTAACAGCCTATTCTGTGTACTCTGTACAGTTCCAGAATTATAAGAAATACTGTTAAGTTTTCAAACTCAAATATTAAAGTCACATATTCCATTCAGTGTGTTTCAACGCCGTTTAACAGCCTATTCTGTGTACTCTGCAGAGTTGCAGAATAGTAAGAAATACTGTTAATTTTTCAAACTCAAATATTAAAGTCACATATTCCATTCAGTGTCTTTCACCGCCGTTTAACAGCCTATTCTGTGTACTCTGTACAGTTCCAGAATTATAAGAAATACTGTTAAGTTTTCAAACTCAAATATTAAAGTCACATATTCCATTCAGTGTGTTTCAACGCCGTTTAACAGCCTATTCTGTGTACTCTGCAGAGTTGCAGAATAGTAAGAAATACTGTTAATTTTTCAAACTCAAATATTAAAGTCACATATTCCATTCAGTGTCTTTCACCGCCGTTTAACAGCCTATTCTGTGTACTCTGTACAGTTCCAGAATTATAAGAAATACTGTTAAGTTTTCAAACTCAAATATTAAAGTCACATATTCCATTCAGTGTGTTTCAACGCCGTTTAACAGCCTATTCTGTGTACTCTGCAGAGTTGCAGAATAGTAAGAAATACTGTTAATTTTTCAAACTCAAATATTAAAGTCACATATTCCATTCAGTGTCTTTCACCGCCGTTTAACAGCCTATTCTGTGTACTCTGTACAGTTCCAGAATTATAAGAAATACTGTTAAGTTTTCAAACTCAAATATTAAAGTCACATATTCCATTCAGTGTCTTTCACCGCCGTTTAACAGCCTATTCTGTGTACTCTGTACAGTTCCAGAATTATAAGAAATACTGTTAAGTTTTCAAACTCAAATATTAAAGTCACATATTCCATTCAGTGTGTTTCAACGCCGTTTAACAGCCTATTCTGTGTACTCTGCACAGTTGCAGAATAATAAGAAATACTGTTAAGTTTTCAAACTCAAATATTAAAGTCACATATTCCATTCAGTGTGTATCACCGCCGTTTAGCAGCCTATTCTGTGTACTCTGAACAGTTGCAGAATAGTAAGAAATACTGTTAAGTTTTCAAACTCAAATATTAAAGTCACATATTCCATTCAGTGTGTTTCACCGCCGTTTAGCAGCCTATTCTGTGTACTCTGCACAGTTGCAGAATAATAAGAAATACTGTTAAGTTTTCAAACTCAAATATTAAAGTCACATATTCCATTCAGTGTGTATCACCGCCGTTTAGCAGCCTATTCTGTGTACTCTGAACAGTTGCAGAATAGTAAGAAATACTGTTAAGTTTTCAAACTCAAATATTAAAGTCACATATTCCATTCAGTGTGTTTCACCGCCGTTTAGCAGCCTATTCTGTGTACTCTGCAGAGTTGCAGAATAGTAAGAAATACTGTTAAGTTTTCAAACTCATATATATTAAAGTCATATATATCGTGTAAGATGAAGAAGGCGGGTAAAAAGGGACGGGGAAGTGGACGTGATCCTGAAAGTTCAGGGCGCGGGTCAGGACGCGGAGAAACTGTGCCTGGTGCCAGAGCACAAGAAAGAAAGACATCCACCATACCTAGCTTCATGTCTGATTTCACAGGGCGTCGCAGGACATCACTCTCGAGGTCCGACCAGTGCGAACAGGTGGTCGGTTGGATGACAGCTGATACTGCTTCCAGTCGGTTAAGCACCACCCTGTCTTCCACCAAGTCCACTCTCAGTAGCCAAGAGTCTGGTCAACATAATCCTCACTCTGATCATCCTTCCTCCCACCATACACGGTCTGGTCAAAGAAGTGATCCCACACTGGGATATAGTGATGAGCTCGTCTCATCACCAATCCTTCATTTGACCCTCTCTCCAAGCACGCTTGCAGAGGAACATGACATCTTGTGCCCTGATTCACAACCTCTAGAGGCTACCCAATCACAAGAAGATGACAGATGTGAACGGCATTTAAGGTCAAAGGAAGTAGTGGATGATGATGATGATGATGAGACACAGTTGCCATTAAATCAACCACTATTTCCTTCTCAAGACCTTGTTGAGGAGAATGTTATACAGTTGTCAATGACCGAGTATGTGGTGGGATCAAGACTTGAGGAGGATGATCAGAGTGAGGAAGTGGAGGAGGACTTGGTGGACGATGAGGTGACTGACCCCACCTGGGAAGGTGTAGAGCCGAGCGATGACAGCAGTCCTGAGGGTGAGCCATCTGCAGCACCGCAACAGGCTGGAAGAGGCAGTGGTGTGGCTACAGAAAGAAGGCGGACCGCACCAAACCGGCCCGCAAATGTTCCACGGAGCACCCCCTTGCGTAAATCTACCTTGCCAAGGGGTAGGTGTTCCGCGGTATGGCGTTTTTTTAAGGAAAGTGCGGACGACAAAAGATTTGTAGTTTGCAACCTGTGCCACACCAGAATGAGCCGAGGCATGAACACTAGAAACCTCACCACCACCAGCATGATCCGACACATGGCATCCAAGCACCGTAGTAAGTGGGAGGAACGCCTGGATCGCCCATCTGTGTCTGCAGGCCACACCACTGCCTCCTCTTCCCCTGTTTTCGGTGCCGGCCAATCGCCTGTCGAAGGCGCAGGCCCGCATACCTCCCGCCCTGCACCTGTACCATCTGAAGCACCATCAGCGACCACATCCACTTCCCTGTCCCAGCACAGCATCCAAATGTCGTTACCCCAGGCATTTGAGCGCAAGAGAAAATACCCAGCCACCCACCCACAGGCCATAGCACTAACCTCACACCTTTCAAAATTACTGGCCATCGAAATGCTGCCATTTAGGCTTGTGGACACTGAGTCCTTCCGCAGCCTGATGGCAGCAGCTGTCCCTCGGTACGCGGTCCCCAGCCGCCACTACTTTTCCCGGTGTGCCATCCCCGCATTACACCACCATGTGTCCCGTAACATCACCCGTGCCCTGACCAACGCAGTTACTGGGAAGGTCCACTTAACGACTGACACATGGACAAGTGCTTGTGGCCAGGGACGCTACATTTCCCTGACGGCACACTGGGTGAATGTCGTGGAGGCTGGGAGCGACTCGGACCCTGGGATGGCACGGGTGCTACCCACGCCGAGGATTGCGGGCCCTACCTCCATCAGGGTTTCCACCAGCACCTACGTTATTGGCTCCTCCTCCTCCGTTTCCACCTCCGAATTCTCTACACACACCGCCACTCCCCCATCAGCCAGTAGCTGGAAGCAGTGTAGCACTGCAGTGGGGAAGCGTCAACAGGCCGTGCTGAAGCTGATCTGCCTTGGGGACAAACAGCACACGGCCTCAGAGCTGTTGCAGGGGATTAGTCACCAGACCGAGCAGTGGCTCTCGCCACTCAACCTGCAAGCAGGCATGGTTGTGTGTGATAATGGGCGTAACTTGGTGGCGGCTTTGGAGCTCGGCAAGCTCACACACGTACCATGCCTAGCGCATGTATTTAATTTAGTGGTGCAGCGATTTCTAAAAACCTACCCCAATGTGCATGATCTCTTGACCAAGGTGCGCCGCGTGTGTGCACATTTCCGTAAGTCATCTACAGCTTCGGCCGGCCTGTTGAAGCTGCAGCAGCGCTTACAATTGCCAGCTCACCGGCTGCTGTGTGACGTGAGCACGCGCTGGAACTCCACCTTCCACATGTTGGCCCGGCTTTGTGAGCAGCAGAGGGCAGTAGTGGAGTACCAGCTGTTACACGGTCGTCGCCTCTCCGTTCAACTTCCTGTAATCAGAAGTGAGGAGTGGGAATGGATGTCAGACCTCTGCGAGGTTTTACGCAATTTTGAGGAATCGACACAGATGGTGAGCGGCGATAACGCTATTATCAGTGTAACCATCCCACTTCTGTGTCTACTGAAACGCTCGCTGCTCACAATTAAAACCGACGCTTTGCATGTGGAAGAGGTGGAAATGGGGGAGGAAGAGCTTACACAAGGTGATAGCCAGAGCACCCTCACTTCGTCTTCTCAGCGACAATTGGAGGAGGCGGAGGAGGAGGAGGAGGAGGAGGAGGAGGAGGAAGACACGGTTGCCTCCGCTACAGAGGGTAGCCATGGAACTTTAGTTCCATCTCTTCAGCGTGGGTGGGCAGAAGAGGAGGAAGAGGATGAGGATATTGAGAGTCAGCCTCCTGGTGAGGACAGCGAAATCTTGACTGTTGGTACTCTGGCACACATGGCTGACTTTATGTTAGGCTGCCTTTCCCGTGACCCACGCGTTGTACGCATTTTAGACAACACGGATTACTGGGTGTTCACCCTTCTGGACCCCCGCTACAAAGAGAATTTCTCATCTCTCATTCCTCCGGTGGAGAGGACAAGCAAAATGGTGCAATACCAGAAGGTTCTTGTTGAAAAATTGCTCCAAAATTTTCCATCTGACAACGCTGGCGGCAGAGTACGTGCTACCTTGGCCAACCGAGAAGGGGAGAAAAGGGGAGCACACAGCAGTTCCGACAAAGGCAGGGCAACACTCTCCAAGGCGTGGGACACCTTCATGACACCCCGCCAGCACCCTCACCCTGATGCGCAGCCTAGTGTCACAAGGAGGGAAAAGTTTTGGAAGATGGTGAAGGAGTACGTAGCAGACCGTGTCAGCGTCCTCAATGATCCCTCTGTGCCTTACAACTACTGGGTGTCCAAGCTGGACACGTGGTATGAACTGGCACTCTACGCCTTGGAGGTGCTGGCCTGCCCTGCCGCCAGCGTTCTGTCTGAGCGGGTATTTAGTGCTGCTGGTGGCATCATAACAGATAAGCGTATCCGCCTTTCCACCGACAATGCTGATAGGTTGACACTTATAAAAATGAACAAGGCCTGGATTTCCCCTGACTTCTCCACTCCACTGGAGGAAAGCCCCGGGGGAACATAAACTCACTTTATATATGTTATTTACAATGATGGGAATACTCTGTATTCCCATTCACCCCTTCCACCCCAAAAACGGGTATATGGTTGACTCTTAATGTTCTCATCCTCCTCCTCCTCTTCCATATGCCCTGGGATATAATTTTTATATAGGGCCAGCTCACCAGCGTGCCCTGGGATATAATTTTTATATAGGGCCAGCTCACCAGCGGGCCCTGTGATATAATTTTTATATAGGGCCAGCTCACCAGCGGGCCCTGTTTGACAATTTTTATATAGGTCAGCTCACCAGCGGGCCTTCTCATATAATGTTTTATTGGGTCAGCTCTCTAGCGGGCCCTCTCATATAATGTTTTATAGCGTCAGCTCACTAGCGGGCCTTCGCATATAATGTTTAGGATGGTCAGCTCTGCAGCAGACCCTCACCCATAATGTTTTAGATGGTCAGCTCAGCGCACGTTTCCCTCTTAATCATGGCCTCAGTTCTGAAAATCAAGGACATTTTTGGGAGAATTTGCCTCTGCGCACGTTTCCCTCTTAATCATGGCCTCAGTTCTGAAAATCAAGGAAATTTTTGGGATAATTTGCCTCTGCGCACGTTTCCCTCTTAATCATGGCCTCACTTCAGAAAATCGATGAAATTTTTGGGAGAATTTGCAGATGATATACAAGTAAATATACAGCAAATACTGTTTGGTAACAATTTTTCGCCTAAAGTCGTTTTTATTTTCCTTTTTGTGTGTTTTACGGTCAGTCTGTAAAAATGGCGTACTACGGGCGAAAGATCGTTCCCAGCAGCGATGTTGGAGTCCAAGGTGCATCCAGACATCCTCCCTATGCTGTCCCTGAACCATTTCTGTAGTGTTTCCATCTTTTTCTGCCCTTTTCCTATGGACCAGGCACCCTCCCCTCATCAGAGCAGGGGGTGCCTGGTGTAATGCTCGAGTCCTCCCATTGACTTCAATGGGGCTCGGGTGTTCGGCCGAGCACTCGAGCCTCAGGGGGTGCTCGGTCAGAGCACCCGAACATCCGAGCATTGGGGTGCTCGCTCATCACTAATAGAGATCAAAGTAACTCATTCAACGCTATGCAGCACTGTACCGGTACTTTGCGTATGCACACCACCTGATGCGGTTAAGAAAGCGGCTATAGCACGAATTCCCAGCGTACGGTTGGCAGAGAATGATAGCTCCACGCGGCGCACAACAGACAAGCACAACGAAAATGCCACAGCGGGTAACGCTAGCCAGACATAGGCAACCGAGCGGTATAGCCAGGCACTGATGGAAACAGAGCAGGTTCTCAGCCAAATACGGTCAGCAATGGAGTGGGTTCTCAGCCAGATACAGTCACCAATGGAGCGGGTTCTCAGCCAGATACAGTCACCAACGGAGCGGGTTCTCAGCCAGATACAGTCACCAACGGAGCGGGTTCTCAGCCAGATCAGTCAGCAATGGAGCAGCAACACAGGAAGCGCAGGGACGTAGTCAGGCAGGCCAGGTCATACACGATCAGAGAGACTCAGGAACAAACGTCAGGAACAAGTACACCACGAAAGGGCGCCTCAGTATAGACATGACAGAGTATATAAAGGCTAGCCCTGGGCAGTGATAGAGATAACTGGCCAATCAGAGACAGGCAATGAAATTAGGAAATCAGAATGTCGCCGCCTGCGGCCATGAGCATGGGCACCGTGATAGCAGGGTAGTCAGATGTAGCAGGGTCATACCCGAGCAGGGTAGTCGGACAAGTTGTAACAGAAGATCCAGGAGCAAGGTGCCAAGCCAAAGACAAACAGGAAGGTCAACAGAGAAGCTCAGGAACCAGAAAAAATCTACAGAATCACAGAAGGCCAGAACTACTGACTGGAAGGTTTATAGAACGAGCTCCGGCTGAAAGATGATGACAAGCATTTAAACTCGCAGCAGCCAATGAACATGATGACAGGATTAGATGATCATAAAAGTGAGGGAACTGGGAGCACCTGACAGTACTTGTACAGAATGATAATCCCTTGGATAGAACTGACAGATCGTGTTCTGAGAGGTTTACATTTCCAGAGTTCTTTTGTATTATTTTGTTATTCTCCAGGTTTTATCAACAACAAACACACTGGACTAAATAAGGACTCTGGATTCCTCTCACATTATCAGCATTTTTATAACGTTTGCTTCAACTTATTTTCTTTTAGTTCATGTTGACCCATCTTCCTCATGTGATTTTTCCTTATTTCACATTTATTTCTCTGTGCATTGGATCTCTCTCTCTCTTTCTTTCTCTTTCTCTCTCTCCCCCCTCTCCTTGCCTCCCCCCCTACTGCATTCCGCTTGCTATGAAACAGTTGTGATTTGTAGCTTATCAGTTAGTGTTTTCTTTAGCCAGGCATTTAACTTGGATGTTTCATTTTTTGAACCAAAAAAAAAAAACAATATTGTATTAGTACAGTGGGTTACAGAAATATACACTGTGGTGCATTGCAGACTAATAATATTAGATACACATAAAAGCAAAAGAGAATCGCTGAGCAACAGAATGTCACATGTTCACTCATGGCATGTTTATGTTGGTCTTGCACGTCTGCACGTTTTTCACATTTAGCACATACTACACAAGCACGTACACAATGGGGTATATATTCCAATGGTTTGGATATATATTTTTTATTACTGATAAAAGTTCCCATTGGACCGAAACGTTGAATAATAAAGTATGTTTTGACTGTGTAAATACTCACGAGTGCTTGCCTTTGGTTGGTGTATGGAATATTTAGCTATTCAGAATATATTGATGGAGTTTATGTGAGTGTCAACTTTCCGCTTTGATATTTTTATAGTTACCTAGTTCCAGAGACGCTGACGAAGAGGACGCAGGAGGCGTCAATATGTCGCGGTGGCTTCCTTAAAGACATCACTGACTGTTCCTGGTTTGAGCGCGCCTGGCGGTGTCATTGGCCTCCCATGTCCTCTTGCTAACTGGATTTTGCTCTCGTTTTGACTTGGTTGCGAATCGCTGGTTTGACGCATCACGGCGGGATGCGTCATTTACGGGTGCGAAATGGCAGATTGATGCAGACCGCAGTTTTATACTGCTTGGCTACTAATCTCCACCCATCCACTTCCTGGGCTGGGCTTTAAAAGGGAACTGAGCCAATTCTCAGTTGCCCTTGCGTTGTTGTTCTACACAGTTGGGTTTCCTTGGGCTCTGTGTATGACCCGGCTTGTCTGACCATTCATTCTGGTGCTGACTAGTGGCTCTGTCTGACTATTTACCTGCCTACCCCTTGTATATAGTGGACACCCAATCTGGTGCAGACCTGTGGCTCTGGCTGACTAACTACTCTGTGTATGACTTGGCTTGTCTGACCATCCATCCTGGTGCTGACCTTTGGCTCTGTCTGACTATTCTCCTGCCTACTCCTTGCTCATAGTAGACACCCAATCTGGTGCGGACCTGTGGCTCTGGCTGACTAACTACTCTGTGTATAACCTGGCTTGTCTGACCATCCATCCTGGTGCTGACCTGTGGCTCTGTCTGACTATTCTCCTGCCTACTCCTTGAAAATAGCGGACACCCAGTCTGGTGCAGACCTGTGGCTCTGGCTGACTAACTACTCTGTGTATGACCTGGCTTGTCTGACCATCCATCCTGGTGCTGACCTTTGGCTCTGTCTGACTATTCTCCTGCTTACTCCTTGCTCATAGTAGACACCCAATCTGGTGCAGACCTGTGGCTCTGGCTGACTACTCTGTGTATGACCCGGCAAGTCTGATCATCCATTCTGGTGCTCACCTGTGGCTCTGTCTGACTATTCTCCTGCCTACTCCTTGTACATAATGGACACCCAATCTGGTGCGGACCTGTGGCTCTGGTTAAGACTACATTTGACTTTATTCTCCCTGGACCTGACGGCAGGCGTGTGTCAGTGTATCTTCCTACCACTGTCCTTTGGAAGATCCCTTTACCTTCCCTCTGACTGCAGGCGTGAGTCAGGTTGTCTCTAGCAGCACTTCCTGTGTACCTTCCTGGATACAGATACTACAGGGGCTCATGCCTATCTCTTGTAGAGGTTCCCTCGTTTAGGCAGACTCCTATTCCTGATAGAGTTGCTGACCTTTAGTGGGACCTCTACTGTTCTTTGTGTCTAATGCCTGATTACTGATATTTATTGTGATATTCTGTTTGTATTGTTTAATAAATATTGTCATTTTTACTATACCATTCTGACTCTTGACTTGTTTTTGGGAAACCGTGACAGATATATATATATGTGTGTGTGCGTAGTGATTTCTGTTGAAGTCTGCCGCTATGTCACACCTTCTAACATTAAACGATAGGCTTCAATACCGTGAATCACTTTTAAGGGTCACTTTACCAGACTTCAAAGAGAAACAGCCGGCAGTGGACAGTAAAAGAGATCAAGTGCAAATAAAAAGAGGAAATACATGTAACTGACTGCTGTTTGTAGCACAACATATTTAGTAAAATCATTACCTTCTCCATCTCTGCCTGTTCCATTCTCTGGGTTCTTCTCCCATACACCAGCACCTTCTCCCCTACTTGGTCCCCTTCTTCCATATACCAGCACCTTCTCCCATACACCAGCACCTTCTCCCCTACTTGGTCCCCTTCTTCCATATACCAACACCTTCTCCCATACACCAGCACCTTCTCCCCTACTTGGTCCCCTTCTTCCATACAACAGCACCTTCTCCCATACACCAACACCTTCTCTCATACACCAGCACCTTCTCCCCCACTTGGTCCCCTTCTCCCATACACCAGCACCATCTGTCATACACCAGCACCTTCTCCCCCACTTGGTCCCCTTCTCCCATACACCAGCACCTACTCCCACACACCAGCACCTTCTCCCACACACCAGCACCTTCTCCCATACACCAACACCTTCTCTCATACACCAGCACCTTCTCCCCCACTTGGTCCCCTTCTCCCATACACCAGCACCTACTCCCACACATCAGCACCTTCTCCCATACACCAACACCTTCTCCCATACACCAGCACCTTCTCCCCTACTTGGTCCCCTTCTTCCATACACCAGCACCTTCTCCCCCACTTGGTCCCCTTCTCCCATACACCAGCACCTTCTGTCATACACCAGCACCTTCTCCCCCACTTGGTCCCCTTCTCCCATACACCAGCACCTACTCCCACACACCAGCACCTTCTCCCACACACCAGCACCTTCTCCCATACACCAACACCTTCTCTCATACACCAGCACCTTCTCCCCTACTTGGTCCCCTTCTTCCATACACCAGCACCTTCTCCCATACATCAGCACCTTCTGTCATACACCAGCACCTTCTCCCCCACTTGGTCCCCTTCTCTCATACACCAGCACCTACTCCAACACACCAGCACCTTCTCCCATACACCAACACCTTCTCTCATACACCAGCACCTTCTCTCATACACCAGCACCTTCTCCCCCACTTGGTCCCCTTCTCCCATACACCAGCACCTTCTCCCGCACTTGGTCCCCTTCTCCCATACACCAGCACCTTCTCCCATACACCAACACCGTCTCTCATACACCAACACCTTCTCTCATAAACCAGCACCTACTCCCACACACCAGCACCTTCTCCCATACACCAACACCTTCTCTCATACACCAGGACTTTCTCTCATACACCAGCACCTTCTCCCCCACTTGGTCCCCTTCTCCCATACACCAGCACCTTCTCCCATACACCAACTCCTTCTCTCATACACCAACACCTTCTCTCATACACCGGCACCTTCTGTCATACACCAGCACCTTCTCCCCCACTTGGTCCCCTTCTCCCATACACCAGCACCTACTCCCACACACCAGCATCTTCTCCCATACACCAACACCTTCTCTCATACACCAGGACTTTCTCTCATACACCAGCACCTTCTCCCCCACTTGGTCCCCTTCTCCCATACACCAGCACCTACTCCCACACACCAGCACCTTCTCCCATACACCAACACCTTCTCCCATACACCAGCACCTCCTCCCCTACTTGGTCCCCTTCTTCCATACACCAGCACCTTCTCCCATACACCAGCACCTTCTGTCATACACCAGCACCTTCTCCCCCACTTGGTCCCCTTCTCTCATACACCAGCACCTACTCCAACACACCAGCACCTTCTCCCATACACCAACACCTTCTCTCATACACCAGCACCTTCTCCCCCACTTGGTCCCCTTCTCCCATACACCAGCACCTTCTCTCATACACCAGCACCTTCTCCCATACTTGGTCCCCTTCTCCCATACACCAGCACCTTCTCCCATACACCAACACCTTCTCTCATACACCAGCAACTTCTCTCATACACCAGCACCTTCTCCCCTACTTGGTCCCCTTCTCCCATACACCAGCACCTTCTCCCATACACCAACACCTTCTCTCATACACCAACACCTTCTCTCATACACCAGCACCTTCTCCCCCACTTGGTCCCCTTCTCCCATACACCAGCACCATCTCCCATACACCAGTACCTTCTCTCATACACCAGCACCATCTCCCATACACCAGCACCATCTCTCATACACCAGCACCTTCTCCCCCACTTGGTCCCCTTCTCCCATACACCAGCACCTTCTCCCATACACCAGCACCTTCTCCCCTACTTGGTCCCCTTCTCCCATACACCAGCACCTTCTCCCCCACTTGGTCCCCTTCTCCCATACACCAGCACCTTCTCCCATACACCAGCACCATCTCTCATACACCAGCACCTTCTCCCCCACTTGGTCCCCTTCTCCCATACACCAGCAACTTCTCCCCTTCTCCCATACACCAGCACCTACTCCCACACACCAGCACCTTCTCCCATACACCAACACCTTCTCTCATACACCAGCAACTTCTCTCATACATCAGCACCTTCTCCCCAGCTTGGTTCCCTTCTCCCATACACCAGCACCTTATCCCATACACCAGCACCTTCTCCCATACACCAGCACTTTCTCTCATACACCAGCACCATCTCCCATACACCAGTACCTTCTCCCCCACTTGGTCCCCCTCTCCTATGCTCGGCTCTCTTTCCCATACTCTGTCCCCTCTCCTATACTTGGTTCTCCTATGCTCTACACTCCCAACTCCTCTTGCTCTACAATGCTTTCATCTGTTTCTACCCTCTCTCTTCCTCACCCTAACTTGTCCCTGCATCACTGTGCCCCTTATTCACACAGTTCCTCAGCAGCTCATTCCAAACAGATCAAATGGACACAGAGTTTCCTTCACATCTTCGGGATCTGTCAGCAAAAGGAATCACGGACATGTCACTCATTCCTGTGATGGAACAGGCATATTTTTCTGTTTACAAGATACAGTAGTTTCTTCCAGGCAATCAGTCCAAAAGCAGCATACAGTAAAATCCAGCTGAACCCAGCCTTGCATGTCTAACTCCCTAATGATCTAGCCTGCTTTACAAAGTGCATCTAATTACCTGTTTGCTTTGCAATATTTTAGTTTTTTGTGTATGAAGAGTAATAAAAGCCTAGCTTCACTTTACAAATCCCTCTCCTTTGTTACCATTCCCACTCACATCTGAATTAGTAAACTATTTCTCCAGCTGTGATGTGCCTTCTACATACACTTTTCCCACTCTGGCAGTGGAACACATTTTAAATCTTATGCAGACGTTTACCTCCCGTTGGGATGTTGAGTGAACCAGACGTTTGATAGCTGCAGAAGAAGAGCAATTATTAATGATTTTAATGAACGATAAATCTGCAAGGCGCTGCTTGTTTGCTTTTACATGAAATTGGTCTGCTTATTGTTAAAGGAAAAGTAATGCTAAATGTTCACTTTTATTATTTTAGAGCAGAAAGCAAAAAGTGAGCAGTTCTGGAGAATATCAGGCTTTAAAGGGATAGTTATGTTTCACAATAAAAGCAGCTCCAATTAATCATCATAGTATTTGGACCATGGAGAGTGTTATTTCAATACTGTCAGAGTTGTAGTTCAAGAGTAATTGAATGATAAAGTATCCCCCTCCCTCGCCTTTTACTGATGTAACACTGCTCACCTCAGAGCTGCAAAACTGTCTGGATGGATCACAGAGAGGGACAATCTTCAGAAAGCATAAGGGAAAAACCTGTCAAGGGGGGCAGGGTTTTCATTATGCTCACAGTAAGAAGATTGTCCCTTGCTTTGAGCTGTCCGGTCAAGAGACCAGATTCCACAACCGAGGGGAGGCATCTTACACTAGGTAAAAGGGGTGAGAGGGGGATACTTTATCATTCAATTAAGGTTATTATTAAGAGGTGTTACGTCCTCTTTAAATTGTATTGTTATAGAAAAACAGGTCAAATGGGAATCAATGTGAGGCTCCCAATGTACGCGGGGTACACGCATGCAGTAAAATGTCCCAGGTCTGTTAGAGCAAACTCCACAGAGGGAAGGTGCCTGGGACTTCTGGAACTAAACCACTATCTATCTTCAGCTAGCTGGGCCCCCGGGCCATGTACCTGCTGCACCAGTGGTAGTTCAACTCACAAACACGTTTCGATCTGGAATTATCATTATTTTTTATTTATATAGCAATGTGTTGGTCCCCCCTCCCCCCCCCGTGGCACACACAAGGTTAAATCCTCCCCCCATTATTTTTTATTTAGACCTCGTTGAGGCGGGGGTCCTGATGCACCCTCAACAAGGTCTGAGTAAAAGATAATAATAATAACAATAATAAAAACCTGTGTGTCTGTGTGTGCCGCAGGGGGAAATCAACGTGTTGCACAGCCCAGCTGAGGCACCCCAGGGTCTTTTTTTTCCTTTTTTCATTAGTACTTTATTTATATTCCCTCATGGGGGGGGGGGCATTAGTACAACAAAGTCTGAATAAAAATAATGGAAAAAAAACAAGAATCCTGTATGTGCCACAGGTGGATCTGCGTTGGATCCCCCCTGTGGCACACACAGGGTTAATATTTTTTTCATTATTTTTTAATTCAGGCCTCGCTAAGGGGCATCATGACCCCTCCTGATGTCCCCAAATAAAGTCTGAATATAAAATAAATAAAAAAAAATAATCCTGTGTGTGTCACAGACTGGGGCTAGGGTCTGCGTTGATTACATCACCGGTGATGTGAGGAGGCTTTCCCTGATCCTGCTGAACTTCCGGGTAGGAGTGAAGGGGGGTGCATGCTGCTCTCCTGTGGTGTAAATATTGATCCCCCAGTGCAATCAGCTGAGAGATGAATTACTAGGGGGGACATCAGGTGGTGTCCTGATGCCCCCCATGAAGTCTGCATTCTTTTTTTTTTTCTTTTTTTTTTAATGCTGCCCTTCATGCCAGTTTTACCTATTTATAAAGTGACCACATTTTGACCGTACAATGTACAGATTTGGCACTCACAGGGTTAAGATAAACGGGGGTTATTATTAGAAGTTGATTATTCACACTTCTAATGTTACAGCAATGTTTTCAAGGCTGTGCTAATTGTAAGTAGCTCAGAACACGTTGCTGTTCACACTGGTGATTTTGCCGTTCAGGAACGAAGGCTGATAGAGTAAACCAACTACACTATGGGTGACAAATAAATATTCCTCAAGTTCCTATTGCTTTATATGGAGATTTTAACTTCTTGTACGCTAGAGAAGTCTCCAAGAATTCAAGGGTTTTCAATCCCCTTTTAAGTCAATGAGGATTTTCATGTAATCCATACAGGGCTGCTAATTTGCCCCTAGCATTTCCCTGACTTACTATTGTAATAGCACGCTTGTAATAGCTGGTGTCAAAACGCCAACTTAAAAATGTTGCCAGAGTGAAAAGGGCGCATTTAAAATGTTGCTTGCAAAATTTAAAAAAATGCCCTAACCTAACCTAACAACTACCCTAACCTAACAAGTAATGTAGACCACCCTCAAACCTAAAAGACCGTAAGTCAGTGACCCTAACCTAACCCAACAGGAAGTAGACACTGATCCTAACCTAACCTAGCAGATACTAATCTAATTGACCCTAACCTGACCTAACCTAACAGATTATAACGCAAGTGACCCAAACCTAAACTAACCTAACAGACATTAACCTAACTGACCCTAACCTAACAGATTCTAACGTAAGTGACCCTAGCCTAAAGTAACCTAACCTACACGACACTAACCTAACTGACCCTAACCTAACAGATTCTAACGTAAGTGACCCTAACCTAAACTAACCTAAGCTAACAGACATTAACCTAACTAACCCTAACCTGACCTGACGTCACAGATTCTAGCGTAAGTGATCCTAACCTAAACTAACCTAAACTACACTAACCTAACTGACCCTAACCTGACCTAACTGATATTAATGTAAGTGACCATAACCTAACCTAACAGATGCTAACCTAATCTAGTCAATACTCACCTGGTGACATTTTGAACAGAATCATGTTGTGGGCGCCATTTCGATGCCCGTGATGTTGTAAGCACGACATAATAAAGCTTGCCTTGTAGTCAGTGCCATTTGATTAGGATTCCTCCTAGTATGTCAGTCTCATGCTATTGCATTATATTGTACCAGCATAGTGTTTCCTTCACATAAATCTTGCTATATTTTTACTGTGCTATTACCATAACGATAAAACACAGGAGATGTATTGATGGTGTTCTTACAAGTTTAATAAGTCTTCTCTCATATCAGCTTGCTAGATTTTAGGAGAGAATTTTCATTAAATCACAAATGAAAAAAGAAAACAAATTGGGTTATTTGCATGTAAATATTCTGTATTCTGAGTTTACGTGTATATGTAAAATACTTTCTGTGGTAAAATCTAAAATCTAGTCTGTGCAGGGTGCTTGATAGATTAACCCTTTATGGACCAGCAGGGGTGCATCAGATTGCAAAGTAATTGTATCCCTTCTGGTCCTTAAAGGGATAGTAATACTTCAGAATTACTTATTCCTATTTTGTAGCCATTAAATAAAGAAGAAAAATGCCCCCAGTGGCATCTCTCAAACCCTTATGGTTTGAGAGATAACCGCTTGCAAAGTTCCCCCTCCCTCCCCTTTCCATGAAGTCAATGTTCTAACTGACTGCAGGGAAGTCCTGTCGTACGACCATCCGGTGGCTCTGCAGCAGAGCCAAGATCGCATTAATAAAACAAATCCTTAACTTAAAAGGTCTTCTACGTGTGCTTGCAAACCGAGCACACGTAGTAGACCTTTTTAGTGAAAGATTTCTATTTTATTAACACGATCTTCATTCTGCTGCAGAGCCGCCGGATGGTGCCAGGAGCGGATTTCCCTGCAGTCAGCTAGAAAGCTGACTTCAGGGATAGGGGAGGGAGGGGGGAACTTTGCGAGCGGTTATCTCTCAAACCAGAAGGGTTTGAGAGATGCCACTGGGGGCATTTTTCTTTTTTATTTAATAGCTACAAAATAGGAATAAGTAATTCTGAAGTATTACTATCCCTTTAAAGGGATAAAGATTCTCTAAGAAAGGTTGTATAAGAGTGGCCTTTTCAAATATATTTTTAGAGTAGCTCAGTACGTGTTCCATTGATTAGAAGTAGCTCCTGTTAAAGAAAGGGTTGGCAACCACTGCTTTAGACATGTCTAGGAGGGATGACTTTCTAAAAAGAAGGTATCAGGTTATCTTATTCCTAGTGGACAAATTGCCCAAGAATGTACAGAGTTATACTGATAGCAAGGGTCCCCAACAAAAAGGTACCACATCACTGACAAACGTTACAGGGTTCCTGTTATTTCCTGGTTGAAAATCCATTCTGATGGCTAGTTTTTGTGTCAGTGCAGTTGGTGTGCTGCAGAATTGCTCCACTGATGAATAAGGTCCATTGTGTGTAACTGTCTTTAGACCAGGAGTCTCCAACAAGTAGTTCATGAGCTATTGGAAGCTCTTTTGCTACCAGTAAGTAGCTCTTTCCACACCAATCAAGTATTGACTTATGAAGCCAACCAGAGACAGGCCCAGTGGTTGACTGCAGCCAATCTGGGCACAGTTTTTATCTGTGGTAGCAATCAGTGGCCAATCAGAGAACTAATAGTAATGCAGATAGAAAGCCACAATGCATTTTCATGCTTTTCCTGCCACACTGTCATAATAATTGCTTACATTTTATTCTGCATATTTAGTAAAGACATCTTATATAGTAAGTGGTGTGAGAAATATGTGATATCAAAGTGGTAAGAGCCACAATGTGACTCCGTATTCACTCACCCATTGTAACAAAAGTTGCCCTTTTTCTGTTATATTCATTTAATGTTTTAATAAACCAATAATCATTTTAAATTTACAGAGAAATATGGGATAGTGTTATTAAGGATGGGAAGACACTATCAATCAGAAAATGTGTGGCTCACTAGATAGTCACATGTTTTGTCTTCTATAATGAATATAGTTTTCTTCTGCTAAAAATATGTCTTGTAAAATAACTGAATCACTAGGCTGATGTCACGCACATGACGGTTTGGGAGCAGTGTGGTGCTGGATCTTGTTTTAGCCAAGGGTCAAGCCAGGAGCGGAAAGCAGACGTGGTCAGACAAGCCAAGGGTCAAGCCAGGAGCAGAGAGCAGACGTGGTCAGACAAGCCAAGGGTCAAGCCAGGAACAAGGTAAAGAGGCAAACAAACGTCCAGAGCCCAGGACCTAACTAGAAGTAGCTTGTGGAACGGGCACCCTAAACCTGGGGCAGCCTGTTTAAATATGCAGATTGGCCAATGGGGAGAGCTGGGAGAGAGAGAGGCTCGTCCGGGAGCCGAGAAGAATTGGAGGAGTCGAAGCCTATGGGGGAACGAGCTGGGCGCATGCGCATCCCCCAAGCTGAAGGCGGATGCAGACCACGCATGCGCGCCCTGATACTGGAACCCGAAAGAGCCACCGCGAAGGGAAGACGCGGCCCGGGCGAACACGGCGGTGGTGACAGCTGACCATATCTCACCTTTAAAAAGGGACACATAGGAAATAGGCATATTTCAGGAGTGCACCAAAATCAAAGCAACCCTGTAGTATGCATTTTTCATGTGTCCCCAGTTAAAGGTGAGGTATGGTCAGCCTGTGAATCACCTTGAACAGGTAAGAAGGTCATTTGTTTTCTGTGCAGCACTTTGATATTGGTAGGTGCAGGAAGGAATGAAGAGTAGGTAGGAGCAGCGTTGGAAATAGTTTAATACATACTGTTATAAATTCATATATTTTCATATATATGTTTAGAGTAGCTCAGTACATGTTTCATTGATTAAAAGTAGCACATGTTAAAGAAAAGATTAGTGACCCTTGCTTCAGATTTGGCTAGCAGGAGGGATTTTCTAAAAAAGAAAGGTACCAGGTAAACTGATTCATGGTGGACAAAGTGCCAAAAAATGTACAGTTACCAATAGTACAATACCAGGTAACTGACAAAAAGTTACAAGGTCACCAACTACAAGGTACCACGTCACCGACAAAAGTTACAGGTGGCTTGGATGACCTGGCTGAAAATCCACTCAGATTTCTAGTTTCTTTGTCAGTGCGGTTGGTTTCCACCAGAATTGCTCCATTTTGTGTTGATACATAACGTCCAGTGTGTGTTACTGTCTTTAGACCAGGACTCTCCAACAAGTAGCTGGTGAGCTACTGGAAGCTCTTCTGCTACCAATGAGTAGAAATTTCCATCCAATCCAATCAGGTATCAAGCCAGAGACAGTCACAGTGGTTGAAATCTGCTCCCCCATTGTCAACAGCCAATCTGGGCACATGTTAAGGTTTGGTTGAGCTGCTCTAACTCTGCCTAGAGATTCTGCTGTCTGAGCTAATCCAGTGCTCTGCTATCCATTACTGCTGCCTTTCCTTTTCTGGATCAGGTTGAATCTGCTGACCTCTCTGTGTTTGCTCACCTGACTGCTATCAGCCAACAGCCAACCTTCCCAGGCTATTTAAAGCGCTTGGCTCGCTACCTGATTGCCCTTGTGTTTGCTTCTGGCTGCAAAAGTGTTCTACTGTGTTGCTGATTACCTGTGTATGACCTGGCTTCCTCTGAAACCCTTCTGGCTCCTGGATTGTTCCTGACTTCGCTGATCTCCGTATTCCTGACCCCTGGCTTGGTAGAGTACCTGTCTTGGTTCCTGACCCCGGCTTGTCTTTTGGTTTACGCTTCTGGATCACGATTTTGTTTTGTTTGCTTTTGTTATTTTAATAAAGGTATTTTGCATTTTACCTTTTTGTGTCCTGTCTGGTTCCTGGTCCCTAACAGCGCAGCATTTATCTGCGGTACCCAGCAGAGAGCTAATAGTAATGCAGATAGAAAGACGCACAGCATTTTAGTGATTTTTCTGCCCCACTGCCATAATAGCTGCTTACAGATTATTCTGTAAATATTGTAAAGATGTATTATATAGTGTTATGGGAAATATGTGGTGAGAGAGTGGTAAGAGCCACAGCGTGACTCCATATTCAATCACCATTGTAACAAAAAGCTGCCAGTTTTCTGATATATTCATTAAATGTCTTAATAAACCATTAATAAACATGCATAGTAATGTGGGATAGTGTTAAGAATGGGAAGGCACTACCAATCAGAAAATCTGTGGCTAACTAGAGAGCTGCAGCATTTGCCTTCTATAGTGAATATGGATTTCTTTTGCCCAAACTGTCACATCTTGTAACATAATTCTATCACCTTGAGCTGTTAAAGGGATAGTAATGTTTCATAATAAAAGCAGCTCTAATTAATCATAATAGTATTTGGACTTTGGAGAGTGTTATTTCAATTCTGTCAGACTTGTAGTACAAGAGTAATTGAATGATAAAGTATCCCCCTCCCTCCCCTTTTACTAATGTAACACTGCTCAGCCAGATCAGAAGGGAGGTGCCCAGATAGACTGCAGAGAAGGACAATCTTCAATTAAGATAAGGGAAAAACCTGAAAAGCTTGTCAAGGGGGGCAGGGCTTTCATTGTTCTCATAGGAAGAAGATTGTCCCCTGCTGTTATCTGTCCAGTCTATGGACTGCATTCCACATCTGAGAAGAGATGGCTTACACTAGGTAAAAGGGGCGGGAGGGGAATCTTTGCTTGTGAATATCTCTCAAACCATAAAGGTTTGAGAGATAAGACATATCGTTCTTCATGTTTTTTTAATGCCTACCAAATAAAATAAAGATAAAACGAAGTATTACTATCCCTTTAAGAAGGTCACGTTTTCTGTGCAGCACTTTGTTATTGGAAGGAACGAAGTGTAGGTAGGAGCAGCTTTGGACATGGTTTAATACATAAAGTTATAAATTCATATATTTTCATATATATGTTTTAGCGTAGCTCATTACGTTTAATTGATTAAAGGGATAGTAATGTCTATATGTAAAAAAAATCATATTGTAGAGATTAGAAAAAGTAATCTAAAAACTAAAAAAAACAAAGAAAAACAAAAGAAACTAAATGACCCCAGTCCCATCTCTCAAAACGTTATGGTTTGAGAGATATAGGAGGCTAAAGTTCCCTGCTCCCTCCGCTTTCCCTGCTGTCAGCTGACAGCAGGAGTTTCAAGTCAGCTGACTCAAGGTGGCTCTTCAGTAGAGCCGAAATAGCTCTAGTAAAAATAAATACTTAGTCGGAATGGTCTACAAAATGTGCCTTGTTTGCAGGCAGACTTTGTAGAGCATTCCAGTGAAGTGCTTCTTTTTACATTGCGCTATTCCGGCTCTGATGAAGAGCCGTCTGCTTGTCCCAGGACCAGGATACAGCTGACGTCAGGGAGGTGGGGAACTTTACCTTTAATATCCATCAAACCATAAAGGTTTGAGAGATGGGACTTGGGTTGTTTAATTTCTTTTTCTAATAGCTGCAATATGATATTTTTTATATATAGACATTACTAACCCTTTAAAAATTGCTTCTGTTAAAAAATATGTTGGTGACCCCTGCTAGCAGAGGTGACTTTCTAAAAAGAAAGGTACCAGGTCACCTTATTCTTGGTTACAAAGTGCCACAAAAAGGAATCTGTACACCACTGGAGTGCACAGCATGTCTGCAAAGCACAGATACAGTCCGTGTGCTTACACTCTGTGCTACAGGGATACTAAGCAGAGTGCATAGCCAACCTGCAGAGCACAGATAAAATCAGCATGCTGCCACTCTGTGGTACAGGAAGAAGATACAGAGCTCACAGTCAGCTTGGAGAGAACACTAGTTCAACAATAGCAGGAAAATAACAGGGTGCATACCCACTGACAGAGATGCCTCACACCACTCCCTGCCCCCTGTGACCTGCCTCTCCTCTCCCACACCTCTTTACATTAAAGTTCTGGGTCCAGTACTACAGGGATACCCCCTGATTATACACAGGGATCCTACTCATTATCTCACTCTTTGTGATGTACCACCTGTGCACTAACAGGGATTTCCCAGAATCCAACACTGGGTCAGTCCCTAGGAATGTGGTGTGACAGGCAGGGATGTGCACAGACATTTTGGGGGCCAGGGGCTCAAATGAAAAAAAAAGGGCACTTCTCATAATTATTTATTCAAAATATATATTTAAAAAAAGGGCAAGAGGGCACTTTGGACAAAAAGGGCAGGTGCTCAAGCTCCCCTTGGTGTCTATGTGTGCACATGCCTGGTGACAGCCCAAGATTAGAGGGAGGGACAGATACTGATAAAATGTAGTGCAGGTGCTCTCAAATCTGCCCTCAAACACCCCCCAACGGGCATATTATCAGGGCCTCCTCAATGAAACAGGTAACTCATACATATCCTTCCAAATGACTGAACCACTGACCGATTCACCCGTGATCATGTGGGGAGACACTAAACTCCTGCACCACTGGGGACAAGCCCGAGCACCTCTGATATGAACACAAACAGAATGGCAGTCAGTGGGTCTTAGTAATAAAATGAAGACTTTATGGCACAAACACTGCTGATCCCCTGAGACAAGTAGAATCCATATAAATGAGAAGGTAATTGGCTGTGATGATCAGGATTAGTTTTTGGGATGCATCAATAGGTCACAGGGGTGTAATTAGTGTCTCAGTCATTTGGCTTGCACCTGCTGTGCTTTATTAGGGGTATCCTTAACCCCTTGAGTGACAGAGGTGTACGCAATCCATAGCAATGCTTTGTGTACCCCTCTGGCACTCAAAGGGTTAAATCTGACCTGTTCAGGCACACGGAGGACTAAGGCTTAGAATCACTGATCTATGAGATTTACGTTAACCCTCTGAGTACCAGAAAGGAATCCAAGGCATCCAAGGCATTTACCTGTAAAAAACAATGGTCCCATCATGCTCGGCAGCTACCGTGACTTGCCAGGCAAAGCAACCAATTAGCATGAAGTGGAGGATGCTGAGCGCTTCCTTCCTGAGGAAGGAAGTATAATCCAGCTCCAGTGCCCTAATTACCAGCTGTGCCAATAAAATACTGGCCGGGTGGCAACCCTACTCTGCACTGTGGGGAGATGAAATGGAGCTCACAGCAAGCCTGCCGTGTACATATACAATTGGTGTGCTGCCTCTTTGAACTGCTGGGAGACAAAATGGACTGCACAACTATTCTGTAGAACACAGACATAATTGTCATGTTGCCACAAAAGAGATGAAATGGAGCTCATAGTCAATCTGGAGAGCACAGAGGGAGTCGGAGTGTCGCCACTCTGCAGAATAGGGAGATGAAATGGAGCCACAAATATACTGCGTCAACACGTGTCCTAATAAACAGACAACGTATACTGAGAGTTCAGTCCTTATTTTCACATAGTTCTTCTCAGTTGATTTCTTATATCAGCATTAAAGATGTTCCAATCTCCCCATCACTGAAAAGGCCCAACACAGTAACATGAAGAAAGAAGACAAATAAAAAATTTGATCTAAGCTAACTAGAGATCTGTAGAGTGGTGTGACCACTTCCCTTTTTTTACTACTAATGCCCCTAACTATACAACCCAGTACCCTGCTTGCATTCCTCACCGCTTTATTACATTGCCTGCCTACCTTTAAGTCATCAGAAATAATTACTCTCAAATCCCTTTCATCTGTTGTGTCTGACGGAACAGTACCCTTATATTTTTCCTTTGGATGTTTACATTTATCAACATTAAACTGCAGCTGCCACACTCTTGTCCATTCTTCTTATCTACCTAAATCATTTGTCATTTGGCTTATTCCTTCAGGAATGCCTTTCCTGCTGCAGATCTTTTTAACATCTGCAAAAAGACCTACCTTACCTTGAAGACCTTTTGCAATATCACTAATAAAAATATTAAAAAGAGTGGGCCCCAGTACAGATCCCTGAGGTACCCCACTACTAATACTCCTTTCATCCAAATATTCTCCATTGACTACCACCGTCTGTCTCCTGTCCCTCAGCCATTGCCTTATCCATTTAACTATTTTTACATCCAGATTCAAACACTGCAATTTATTATTGAGTCTTCTGTGAGGGACAGTATAAAGTGCTTTACTGAAATCTAGATAAACTATATCTACTGTTCCCCCTTGGTCTATTATTTTAGTTACCCAGTCAAAAAAATCTACGAGGTTAGTTTTATCAAAATCTCCCAGCTGTAAACCCAAGCTATTTGGTATCTTTAACAATTCTTTCCTTTAGCGTAGTTTCCATTAATTTTCCCACTACTGATGTAAACTGGTCTGTAGTTACCAGACTCTTCCTCGCTACCTTTTTTGTGAAGCGGTACTACATTTTCTACCTTCCAGTCTTCTGGAATTACTCCTGTCAATAGTGACTGAATAATTCTTTTGAAGGTTTTGCCAGAAAACTCTTAAGTTCTTGTAATGACTTTGCATGTATCCCATCTGGTCCCATCAATTTATCTGTTTTTACCTCAGAGAGTTGAAATCGAACTTCTTCCTCTGTAAACATGCATAGAAACAGAGAATTTGACAGCAGATAAGAACCATTTTGCCAATCTAGTCTGCCCATTTTCCTACTGTAAAAACCTCAAACCTTTTTTGGTCCTTGGTCTTTTCTTAAGTTAAAGATAGCCTTATGCCTATCCCATGCATGCTTAAATTCTGTCACTGTATTAACCTCTGCCACTTCTGCTGGTAGGCTATTCCACTTATCTACTACCCTCTCAGTGAAGTAAAACTTTCTTACATTACATCTAAACCTCTGTCCCTCTGGTTTTAGACTATGGCCTCTTGTCCTAACATTTTTACTCCTATGAAATGTACTTCCCTCCTGCACTTTGTTGAATCCCTTCATGTATGTGAATGTGTCTATCATATCCCCTCTCTCTCTTCTCTCCTCCAAGCTATACATATTCAGATCCTTTAGTCCATCCTGATATTTCTTCTCCTGTAAAACAGTCACCATTTTAGTAGCCCTTCTCTGGATTTTCTCTAGAGTATCTATATCCTTCTGGAGATGGGGTCTCCAGTACTGTACACAATACTCTAGGTGAGGTCTAACTAGAGATCTGTAGAGTGGCATGACCACTTCCCTTTTTCTGCTACTAATGCCCCTGCTAATGCATGCTTCCCATGTCTTGCTATTTCTTTTTTCTAACAGAGGTCTCTTCCCTTCATCTTCCTGTGTAAAAACAGCTAGTCCTTTATTCTCATTTACACAGTTTCCATTTTTTGGACCTGGATTCCACTACCTTAATTTGCTCTCTCTCCTGAGTGTGTCCAATCTCCTCCTCTATGCTTCTCCCATCAAGAGACACACAACACAACCCTGTTATACAATATATCAGCACTGTTTAAGATAAATTAGTGTTTACTCACACAACAGAAAGCTGTTTAATGATGGTGATGTCCCTCCTCTACTCATTTCCTCCTGTGTCACTGTTCCATCAGGGAAAAGTAGGATCAAGCTCGCTGCTCTTCTATGTGCCTGGATTCAGCTAGTTTAATGTGCTTTGTCCTGTGAGCTGATTCTCTCCTGCTTTATAGAGTGAAAAAGGAAATATTAGACTCCCAGGAAAAAGCAAATTGAGGTAGTGGAACCCAGGTCCAGAAGAGTACAGGGATCTTGATCCTGCTCTTCTTTCAGAATAAGCAAAGAAATAGGGGGAGATGCTCTAAAGGGTGATAAGGGGACAGGACGGCAAAACGGTGGCAAATTTGTGTCGATGGCATAGCAACAGTATTCACTGAGATGTCCTCGGCTGTGAATCCACCACTGATCCACTGCAATCCGCCGACATTGCCGTGAATCCACCATGCCTTTGACAGGTTTACTATATTGCTTTAACTAACTTGACACTTGCTCATTTACATATGGAAATGCAGATTAATGAGCCACTGTCGTATTCATGTGGCTGTGTTTATATGTTAATGTGGCTGTTCGTCACATGCACTAAGCAGGTTTTGCTGCTGGAGTTCACAATTCCAACATTGGGGTCTTCCCATAGCTCTCTATGAAGCCAGAGGACAATCTGCTGTTTCTGCTAAAGAGCAGAGACAGCAACTGCCCTCCCTTAACACTTTCAGTGCCATAGGGATGTGGATTGCATACCCCATGGCTCTAAAAAGGTACCAAAGTACAGAAGGGCAACTTTGCTGCCCTTCTGTACTGACTGAAACAGCTGAGTGGGCTATCCACCAATTAGGTGATTCAGATGAACACAGGACTCACAAGGCACTCTGCAACAGAGTTCCCTGTGAGTCATGTGTTTACTTAAATCAGCTGATTGACAGATCCAGCTGGTTCAGTCAGTACAGAAGGACAGAGAAGCTGATATATAGCTTCTCTACCATTCTCTTTTTTTCAGACCATTTCAGTGCCACAGGGGTATGCAATTCACATCCTTATGGCACTGAAAGGGTTAAGGTGGTAATGCTGTTTGTGGTGCTAAATCTGAGTGGACCTTCTCCCTCCCTCAGTGGGCAAATGGGGGAGACAAGAAGAAGTTCTCAGACTTCAGGGTTATTGAACTGCTGGCGATGTGTAAGGGAGGACATTCCTTACAGATCACCAGCAGTCTGACAACTCTGCATGCTAATGAGCTGATTTTCACTCCACTTGCATCCCTACTTTTTAGTGTATAAGGCGATGTGTGTCTATTGCTAAGGCGTTGTGCTCACCAGACACACACCATTATAGCACTGACCATTAGTGCATTTTCCCCCTGGTGACCCTTACCAGCTGTCTTGTATGAAGATGAGATCCACCCTTCTGTCTGTAGGAATGATTTCATGGCTGTGATTGAAGTGGCTCTTGAAAAGAGGGCCTACTTTACATTCCATGAAATGTAATACTTTATGAAGATTAAGACCATATTTTACATATGTTCATCTTTTATTTTACTATAGTTTTTGTTTTTCTATAGTTATATTTTTTCATTTTTTTATTTTTATTATTTTTCTTTTTATGTTTTTCTTTTTTTGTGTTCCCCTTTAGTGTTAGTTGCAATAGGTTCTTCATGGTGACATTTTCTTAATCTTAATCTGTGCATTCTTACCTGTATGTCTTTACTATGGGCATTCTTCGGTTTCTTCTATCCTTGTTTATTTCTATACTAGTTGAAGAGCCTGTTACACGGGCCACGGTGCCACCGCCAGCCGGTCGCGGGGCAGTCATGCGCAGTAGAGAGGCTGATACAGAGCTGGACACTCCGAAGCTGCGGCGCGGGCAGTCTCTACTGCGCATGACTACAGCACACACAGCAGTCTCTACTGCGCATGACTGCGTCGTTACACACGTTTTAGCGAATTATTATATAGGATGGCTGTTACCAGGCTGTGAAGTGAAGGATGCTATGTGACCAAGTCAGCCCAGAGATCTGTGTTGGACTCAATCTTGTCTTGATGTTGGGTATTTAAACAAGTTGTTTGGTATATGATGAAGGTAGTTTGTATAACACAAAAAATATGAGAATAATGAACTATGGTTTTGAAATGTATATAAGTCCTGTGAGTGCTGTCTTTTGGTCATCCGTTGCTGTTTATTTTTGGTGCACACATGGGCAGTTTGCATACTAAATGGGAATGCTCAGCATTTTTTTAATATATATTTATATCAAAAGATAAGGAAGCACTCACGCTTAAATGAGTGTGCGCCTGGGTGCTGTTTTCAAAAGCTGAGATCATTCAGAGTGTTATTATAGAAGAAAAGCATTCTCAGGACTCCAAATGAAATCAAAATCTTAATATGATGTATCAACGTTTCGGTTATAGACATATAACCTACCTCAGGGTCAGGATATATATATATATATATATATATATATATGTATATATATATATATATATATATATTATTACTGTGTGTAATAGAAGTACTTATCTAGGTAGGAGTTCATCAGAAAACAAATAGGTGAATTCTAATGGATCATAAGATAATGAAACAGATTGAAACTGGAACAACTAGCCGGAGTCTATTGTTAGCAAAATGCTTTTAACCTCTTGTCGCACAGTCAATGGAGAGACAAGATTTGGAGAAGGGACAAAACAAGAATCCACTTTGTTCAATTAAGGAAGAACACACTCAAGATACTGTTCTGTTCTGCTATAGGCAGAGACGGTACCTATTACACTTGTACCACACCCTGAAACATAAAGCATTTTGGGTAATAACATGATGCATTGTGGTCTAAAAACTACAAGCATGATACATTTGTAGTTCAAAAGCAAAACATAATTATTACATTCACCCCCCTTGGCATATATCCACTATGATTATCTATATATCCACCCAATCACGTCTATTCACCCTTCACCCAATTATTATGTTACCCTCCCACTAGTTCTCAGCTAGCAAAAATGTCTTAACAATAGGACCTGTTATAAAGTCTTCCACAAACAGATGTTTAACCTTGAAACTGTTAAAGGGATAGTAATGTTTCATAATAAAAGCAGCTCTAATTAATCATCATAGTATTTGGACTTTGGAAAGTGTTATTTCAATTCTGTCACAGTTGTAATTCAAGAGTAATTCAATGACAAAGTATCCCCCTCCCGCCCCTTTTACTGATGTAACACTGCTCAGCCAGATCAGAAGGTAGGTGCCCAGGTAGACTGCAGAGAGGGACAATCTTCAATTAAGATAAGGGAAAAACCTGAAAAACTTGTCAAGGGGAGACAGGGCTTTCATTGTTCTCATAGGAAGAAGACTGTCCCCTGCTGTTATCTGTCTGGTCTATGGACTGCATTCCACATCTGAGAAGAGATGGCTTACACTAGGTAAAAGGGGCGGGAGGGGAAACTTTGCTTGTGAATATCTATCAAACTATAAAGGTTTGAGAGATAAGACTTATATTGTTCTTCATGTTTTTTTAATGCCTACCAAATAAAATAAAGATAAAACGAAGTATTGCAATGCGTTGCGTGCCCCTCTGGCACACAAGGGGTTAAGAGGCCGCTACCTCACTGCTCCATGAGATGCAGTCTTGTGCCGTCTCACTCACGAGATGCAATCATGCGCAGTAGAGACTGGCTGAACTCGGACAGTCTCTACTGCGCATGGCTGCATCGTGACAAACATCCTAGAGAATTATTATATAGGATAATTAATAAAGTGTAAATAACAATAATGACTGTACAGATAGCAGCAGAGAATGAGAGGGTTCTCCAGTCTCTCAAGTATTAGGCCAAAACCTAAAATAAAAACGCAAGACAAAAAGACAAACTTGCACTTCTCTATAGAAGGTGTAAATGTGTGCCCTGTATTGAGCACATATAATACCACTGTGTTAATAAATATGAGGATTTAGTTCCAGAATTTGGAAAAACATAGCTGGCCAAATTTTGGAAACTAAATCCTCATATTTATTAACACAGTAGCATTATATAAGCCCAATACAGGGCACACATATGCACCTTGTATAGAGAAGCGCAGGTTTGTCTTAAGTTTAGGATTGTATCTTTGGGATATGGCACATGAATAATTCGTTTTTACATACCGTAAAATCTCAGGTATAATACGCACCTGTGTATAATATGCAGGTGCATATTATACCAAAGATTTTGGGGGAAAACAAGAGTGCCCATGTATAATACGCACCCTTGTTTTACCCCCTTGCTAAAAAATTATAAAGGCTGGCAGATCCCTTCCTCCCTCCCCCAGGTCAAACCCGCTGTCAGAACAAGCCTTACTTGCTTGAAGTTTAACGCCCCCACTTGAAGGGAAGCGTGCCGCCCGCAGGGAAGCTGTGCATAACGCTGTATTTTGCCTTCTCCACAGCAAAAGATGCGGACTTCAAGTGGGGGCGTTAAACTTCAAGCAAGTAAGGCTTGTTCTGACAGCGGATTTGACCCAGGGAAGGGAGGGAAGGGATCAGCCAACCCTAATTTTTTTTTTTTTAACTCTTGTGTATAATACGCACCCCCCACTTCACATAAGTTGAAGTGGGGTAAAATTGTGTGTATTATACCCGAGATTTTACGGTATGCTATCTGTAAGTACATAATATTTAAGGCCATATCAACATTTCATCTTTTGATGCTAGTATTACTTTAAATGGTTAAACGACTTCATAGCTAGGTCAAAACTAAGGCTGCAGAGCTGGTATACAGCTGTATAAAAAAGATTGCACTGATTATAAGCCAATCCACTCTGAATCAGATTGTTAGTCATTGTTCAGAGAGATTCCATCTACAGCTTCAATCTTTATTGAAGTCAATCTAAAAAAAGCCCTAGCTAAGTATTTCCTTTAATCTTCATTGATTGTGCGGAAGGTAAAAGAGCTTTTATACAAAGGGATGTGTGTTGCCATTCTGTTGAAAATTAGAGTAAATCACTGTGAAAATTCTGAGTAATACAAACATGCAACGGGATCTTATTGGGAAGTGATGTAAAGCAAGGAATTCCAGCAGAATATTTACAGCACAAATTGGAACAAGCAAAGATAAACCTAGGAGGGTACCAATCCTCCTTGCCTTCTTTGGCCCTTATGCAGGAGTGTTCATATATTTCTGACTGAGCCCCTTTTTACTGTAAAGAAAAAAATGTACATAGCCCCCATTTTATACACCATACCCAAGCTTTTCTGAGCAGTCTAGAGAATGTGCCATATTGCAAGCCCTCTGTTCGTTCTTTAACCCTGTGAGGGCCAGTGGGGTGCCCGATGCATTGCTTGGGCAATCTGGCACTCAAAGTGTTTTAAAGGGATAGTAATACTTTGTTTTATCTTTATTTTATTTTGTAGGCATTAAAAAACATGAAGAACGATATAGGTCTTATCTCTCAAACCTTTATGGTTTATGAGATATTCACAAGCAAAGTTTCCCCTCCTACCTAGTGTAAGTCATCTCTTCTCAGATGTGGAATGCAGTCCATAGACCAGACAGATAACAACAGGGGACAATCTTCTTCCTATGAGAACAATGAAAGCCCTGCCCCCCTTGACAAGCTTTTCAGGTTTTTCCCTTATCTTAATTGAAGATTGTCCCTCTCTGCAGTCTACCTGGGCACCTCCCTTCTGCTCTGGCTGAGCAGTGTTACATCAGTAAAAGGGGCGGGAGGAGGATACTTTGTCATTGAATTACTCTTGAACTACAACTCTGACAGAATTGAAATAACACTCTCCAAAGTCCAAATACTATGATGATTAATTAGAGCTGCTTTTATTATGAAACATTACTATCCCTTTAACTCCTTGGCTGCTTTAAAGGTCTCTAATGCACTGCTTCCAAAAGCTTTGGGGAGCTTTCTAGCACCCAATGAGTTAAGGTGGAATGGTGTAAGCGTAATGGAAGAGGCAAAAGAAAAATGCACATGCTTTATGGGGTAAAAATCTTGCTTTTTGTATACAACATGGTAGAGTGAAATTATCTTCACGTCCCACTATACCAGAGAACAGACTGAGGGCAGGAAGAGAAGCCTCCAAGGGCCACGTACTATGAAGAGGTCTTTCTCCTATTTGCCTTACATGTACAGTATCAATATTATAGCACGTTTTTGTTATCACAGCTTAGAGAGGCTATTGTTCTGGATAGACAGCTTGTTGCACATCACTGTACTGGTATCCTATTGAAATGTCGTCATGTTTTTGACATCCAACAAATGGACTCATTAAAAATGGCGCCTGAAGCAAAATGTCGATAGCAGAATATCGCCAGAGGTGTCATCACAAGTGGTGTCACTGAGCAGGATGGGCGACCTTTTAAAGGGATAGTAATACCTGAAAATAAGTTTATTTTATATTGTAACCCTTAAAAAACCATGAAAAATTATATAAGTCTTATCTCCCAAACCTTTATGTTTTGGGAGATATTCAGAAGTAAAGTTTCCCCTGGAGTGATGTCATTGCTCCACCCTTCAGATTTGGAATCCCGTCGCCCAACCAGCAGTGCCTCTCCAGAAGTGCTGAGATCATGATCTTTAAAAAGAATTTCTTCATTGGAATGGTCTACAAAGTGTGCTTTCAAGCCAGGCACACTTTGTACACAGTTCCAATGAAGTAGTTCTTTTCAAAGATCGTGATCTCGGCACTGCTAAAGAGCTGCCGGTTGCTATGTGGACCGAATTCCAAATCTGTCCACTAAATGGCAGACTTGGCTGAAACAGCAAGGAAAAGTGAACTATACTATATTTTACATATGAATATCTCCCAAACCATACAGGTTTGGGAGATAAGACTTATATCATCTTTCATGGTTTTTTAAGGGCTACAATATAAACTAAACTTATTTTCAGGTATTACTATCCCTTTCAAAGTAAACCCACCATTATGCCGAAAGCTGGCTTGCAGTCACATTGGACAATACCCACTTCCTCATATCGCTGTTCAGCTCTCCTCCAGACCATTGTCTGGACATCATGATGTTCCAGACAGAACACAACGGTACCAGTGACAGTCTGGAGGTCAGCTTTGAACATTAACATTGATATGAACAGGATGCTGGGCTGCTGAACCTCTGGCGTCCATAAAGGTTTGGAGATGTCCCACTGTAGGAGCTACTGCCTCTCTCATAACTGGATGATTACCTTCTGTAGGGGCTCATAGAGCGCTGCCTGTGGCTGTAAGGTTGTAACGAATTACCATCCATTTCGTGCTGCTGAGAGCAGATACATTGTGACAAGGAGCAGTAGAGAAGGGGATGGAGCCATGGCAGCCGTTTCCTATAATCCTGGTAAGGATGATGGGCACTGAAGTCCAATATGCAGCCATTTCATAGACAGCCGGGCAGCTGTTTCCTCTTTAATAACTTTTAGTTGACAAGTCTTCCAGCAGTGAAATATTGTTTTATGCAGCAGACAAATCTTTACCGATTTGATGTGATTTTATCATCCATGGGGTTAAAATATAGCTAACAGCCAGAGAGCGCTCCGTTGTGCAGAATATATCACTCCAGCACTGCCATCTGGCTTTCTACCGGCTGAAGCGACCTTTCAATACGTGCCATGACAATCTTGCGCTGTCATGCCGTGCGAGATTGTCATGGCAACATTTTTATTAAGGCGGCATGGCAACTGGGTCATTTGGTCGCAAGCTCTTTCGTGTGCGACCGTTTAAAAGTAAACCCAAAGGATTAAGACACATACAGAGACGTGGGTATTGTTGAAATATCGCCCTCTATGGTGACCATTAAACATGCAAGATCAAAATCTCGCTGTTTCTAATCTGGCGATATTCTGCTATCGACATTTTGATTCAGGAGCCATTTTTTAAGCACCCATTTGTTGGACATCAAAAATTTGGCAACATTTATATAGAGAACCCACTGTACTAAAATATATTATTACTTTAGTGCATATTGGTGCACAATAAGACTTAAATGCAAGCAATTTGCATGTGCAGGAAAAAGTGTCATTTGATGGTGAATACTAGAAACTGGACTGTCACACGCCCTTCCCTTGGAGTATGCAGAATAAAAAGGAGACTTTTTGGCATAAACAGCTTATTACATAGGGAATAGATAGGAACAGTACAAAGATATGGCTCTAGCCTCTGTGAGAGCGGAATCTTATTAGTACTTCCCCTATAGACTCTTTCTGCAGACTGCAGGTAGAGGGCGCTTGCATCATGGAAAATAAAAAGAAGAGAGGAAATGAAATAGCTCAAGGTTATTGCACAGAATTACACAAAAAACCAAATCAACCATGTATATTTTAACATATGCTGCGAAAATAGTAAGTTAAACTAAAATACAACATTACTGTTTCCTTATAGGAGACCTAATGCCTCTTAAAAATAACCCCCCACTTACTTTACTATGACCAAAAATATCCTAATGACCCCTCCAAATTTGCATGTGTGCCTTTGCTCAAGAGATAAGATCTTCAGTCAGTCTTGGATGTCATTCCCATGGAGGCAGACATGATAGTTTCAAGCAGGACCACAAAACTTCAAACTCTGCTAACTGCATACAGTAATAGTAACCAGTTAAATGGGCAGTGACTCCTAATATTAACCCTTTAAGGACCAGCCGCGAGTGTAGGTGGCCAGCACTTAAGGACCACAGGGCATTTTCTTTTTTTCGGATCCAATTCAAGGCTCCCCAAACGGAGTGCAGCTGCTCAGAGAGCCCTAGAATCTATGATGTGCCAGGGCTGTCATGGGTCCTTTAGGGAAGTTTTCCCATGACGGTCCTGGCACATCATGGGTCCTTAAAGGGATAGTAATACTTAAATATTACTAATCACCATTTTGTAGGCATGTTAAAAATAATTTAATTGTCCCCAGTGTCATCTCTCAAACCTTTATGGTTTGAGAGATAACCAAACACAAATTTCCCCCTCCCTCCCCCTTCCCTGAAGTCAGCGTTGTAGCTGACTGCAGGGGAAACCTGTCGTTTGACAGTCAGGGGCTCTGCAGCAGAGCCGAGATTGCATTAGTAAAAAATAATTATTTCACTGAAATGGTCTTCTACGTGTACTTGGTTTGCAAGCACACGTAGAAGATCGTTTCAGTGAAATAATTATTTTTTACTAACGCAATCCCGGCTCTGCTGCAGAGCCACCTGATGCAAGTAAGACCGGATTCCCCTGCAGTCAGCTACAATGCTGATTTCAGGGAAAGGGGAGGGAGGTGGGAACTTTGCAGGCGGTTATCTCTCAGACCATAAAGGTTTGAGAGATGACACTGGGGGCAATTAAATTCTTTTTAACATGGCTACAATATGGGGATTAGTAATATTTAAGTATTACTATCCCGTTAAGGGGTAAAAAAAAAACACGCATTAGTAAATACGGCATTGTATAACTTTCTTGCTGACGTTACTAAGTGGCCTCAAAAATCTTAAAAATGTATTCGTTTAATTCTTATATTGGCACGATTATCTGAATTTCTTCCTCTAAACTCAGCCGTTGTGCTCTTCTTTCTGTTTCTCTTCCGTTAACCCTTTGAGTGCGAGGGGGTATGCAACGCATTGCGTTGCATACCCCCTCAGGCACTCAAAGGGTTAAAAAATCCCACATGTGACTAAAAGCTACTGAAGGAAATCTGAAGGAACTGAGGTAGGGGGGCAGGATTTGAGACACTATTATCACCCGGGTAGAATAAATTGCGAGACAAGCCTTTTACTGTTGCTATGGCAACAGTAAAAGCTTGTTGAACCTTTTTTAAAACACAGGACCAAACAAAACACAGATCTGATTTATTTTCTCCAACGAACATGATTACGTACTTATCTCAATTTCATTATAGGAGCACTGCCCCTTTAAGAACCAGAGGGATGCATATTGTATTGCTTTACAATGCATTGCGTACCCTTCTGATCCTTAACCCCTTAAGAACCCATGACGGTCCTGGTACGTCATGGGTTGGCGAACCATAAGGACCCATGATGTGCCAGCACCGTCATGGATTTTAGGGCTCCCCATGCAGCTGCACGTCTTCTGAGAGCCCTGAACAGGATCACAAAAAAAAAAGAGAACGCTGGCTGCGTGCTCGCGATCGGTCCTTAAGGGGTTAATGGGTTAAGTAGGCTCATGCCCTCTGCCAACAACCGATGTTGCCTCCATGGACCGGATATCTAGGCAAAATTTACAGGGGCCATTTGTAAGTGGGGGAGGGGTTAGTATTTGGAGATGTTAGTTCTCCTTTAAAGGGATAGTAATACTTAAAATGTAAAAAAAAATATGTTGTAGGGTTTATCCTCCTGAGTAAAACAAGAGTACTCCCACTGCTGAAAGGTGTTTTATTCAAAAGTTATTAATTTTCAAAGTTGAATTTTTTAGGTGCAATATCATAGTGGCCTGAAATTGTACAGTGGCGCTGTTGCTACACGATCCTATGGACAGCTCTGTTCCCGGGACCATAAATCTCCATAGGATGGTGTAGCAACAGCGCCACTGTACAATTTCAGGCCACTGTGATATTGCACCAAAAAATGTAACTTTGAAAATTAATAACTTTTGAATGAAACACCTTTCAGCAGTGGGAATACTCTTGTTTTACTCAGGGGGATAAACCCTACAACATATTTTTTTTTTTACATTTTAAGTATTACTATCCCTTTAAGGAGCCAGTGATCATAACTGAAATACAAAAGTCCAATAGCTAGTGCATAAGAAGAACATACTTGCTAATCATTATATTTTTGTGGGGACTAGACGTTTTCCCTTTTGAATGCCAGACGAGTATCCTACACATTGAAACGCAAAGCGTTGGATACTGCTCTGGCACTCAGACGGTTAAACAAACATGTAATGTTCAAATTTACACCAGAGGGGAGATTCACTAAGCGGGGATAAAGAGGTGATAAAGTGGAGATGACTTCTCCAGTGATATCACTTCTCCAGTTCCTATGTTATTCTATGGAGCCTATTCACTAAGATCTCCAAAATTGAAGAAATCTTAGCGCATAGGCTCATAGAATAACATAGGAATTGGAGAAGTGATAAACTGGAGATGTCTTCTCCACTCTATCGCCACTATATCACCTCTTTATCACCACTTAGTGAATCTCCCCCCAGGATTCCCTGTATCAAGGGTTTCATCTACAAATGTCTCTGTAGTCTTCAATAGAAATCTGTTAGGTATATACCAATGATAACCACTTTTCCAATGCAATGTAATCTAGGCATTAAAGGGATAGTACTGTCTTAAAGGGATAGTAATACTTCATTTTAACTTTATTTTATTTTGTAGGCATTAAAAAAACATGAAGAATGATATAAGTCTTATCTCTCAAACCTTTATGGTTTAAGAGATATTCACAAGCAAAGTATCCCCCTCCCTGTTCAACCAGATCAGAAGGGAGGTGCCCAGGTAGACTGCAGAGAGGGTCAATCTTCAATTAAGATAAGGGAAAAAGCTGAAAAACCTGTCAAGGGGGGCAGGGCTTTCATTGTTCTCATAGGAAGAAGATTGTCCCCTGCTGTTATCTGTCTGGTCTATGGACTGCATTCCACATCTGAGAAGAGATGGCTTACACTAGGTAAAAGGGGCGGGAGGGGAAACTTTGCTTGTGAATATCTCTCAAACCATAAAGGTTTGAGAGATAAAACTTATATCATTCTTCATGTTTTTTTAATGCCTACAAAATAAAATAAAGTTAAAACGAAGTATTACTATCCCTTTAAATATATAAAAAGTAATATTGCAGAGAATAGAAAAAGAAATCCATCAGTGCCATTCAAATCTCTCAAACCTTTATGGTTTGAGAGATATAAAGTTTTAAAGTTCTCTCTCCCTCCCCTTTCCTTGACATCAGCTGTAAACTGACAGCAGGAAATCCTGGTCCGGGGACCAACAGGTGGCTCTTCAGCAGAGCTGAAATAGCACGATTTAAAAAGAAATACTTCATTGGAACGGTCTACAAAGTGTACTTGGTTTGCAAGCACACTTTGTAGACCATTCCATTTTTAAATCACACTATTTCGGCTCTGCTGAAGAGCATCTTTGAGTCAGTCGACTCGGATCTCCTGTCAGCTTTACAGCTGACATCAGGGAGGTTAGAACTTTAAAACGTTATATCTCTCAAACCATAAAGGGTTGAGAAATAGGAATGGCATTGATGGATTTCTTTTTATATTCTCTACAATATTACTTTTTATATATTAAAGACATTACTATCCCTTTAAAGGAGCAGTAAACTGTTTTTATGAAAAAATATATATTGTAGGGTGTTTCCTGTTGAATAAAATAGGTGTATTCCCAGTGCTGATAGATGCGTATTTCCAGAGTTATTGCTGTTTAAACCAGTGTTTTTTTACATTAGCAGGGCCTTCTAGTGGTCAACTTCCAATTAGATATTCTGTTACATTCTAATGGAGAAGAAAGTCATTGACATCCAGTTCTCCACAGAATGTGATAGAAACGTCTGTCACTTCCTGTCAGTTAGAACTATCAGGAAGTAAACACAGTAAATTCACTTCCTGTCAGTTAGACCTATCAGGAAGTAAACACAGTAAATTAACTTCCTATCAATTAGAACTATCAGGAAGTAAACACAGTAAATTCACTTCCTGATTATTTGAACTGTTATAACTTCACAATAAAACAGCTGACAGCAGTGGGAGTGACCTTGTTTTACTCAGCAGGAAAAGCTCTATAACATATATGTTTCATAAAATAAACGATGTACTTCTCCTTTAAACTGCAGTCAATTATGCCTTCATAATTTATTCTCCATACCCTGGATTAAATGCACTACACAGTAGATTGAAACCTCCATCCAGCAGGGTGCACAGCTAGCAGGTAATTACCAACTATCACTTGGCTACAAAGCAGACAACACTTTAACACCTTGGATGCTAGAATTGTGTGTTGGAGACATATTTAGCATCCAACAAGTCAATGCGGAAATTCCATGTTAAATCCCCCAATACAAAGCAATAAAAACAGGTAGAAAATCTTAAATCCTCTTGCTGTTGTGCATATTTCCTCTGTAGAAGTGGTGGTGGGCAGCCTGCAGCTCTTCATCTGTTATGGACTTGATTTCCCATCATACCCCTCCAGTCAATGGGGATGATGGAAGCTGTAGTCCACAACAGCTGGAGGGCCTCATTTACACACCCTTTCAATAAAGGATTAAAAGGACACTAACAGATAATAATCCCTACTTCCCTTAATGACAGCGTGATCCGGGGGTGGGAGGCCCTAGAGGACCACTGGCCTTTTTTAAATTTTTATTGCTGCAATGAATTCTGGGATCGCAGATTGGAGTGCAGCCACGCTGCAATCCCAGAATTCCATGATGTGCCAAGACCGTCACTGGTCCTTAATCTCTTAACCTCTTAATGTCATGGAGAGTCACTCTTGTCCGGACGACAGTCCTGCTGAGTCATGGAATTCTGTATGCCTCTCTGCCTTCCCAGAATTCATTGCTGCAAAAGAAAAAAACCCGGCCCTCCTCCAAATTGGCCGTTTGTTAAGCGGTTAACGTTGGGACCGGTGTGACAGTCCTGGCAAGTCATATGTCGCTAAGGGGTTCATTTTAATGTCAACTAAGAATCAAATTGATGTGAATTATGGTGCGATGCAAGAAACATTCGTATTGGATAAAGGCATTTTTGTGCGCAGATAGATTTTGCGCATGTTCTAATCCAGGAAGCTAAATACCGAACGCTTCTTGAATTGCGCATAAAAAATTCCATTTTACGACAACAGTACACAGACGTATAAATTCATTCGCAATAGCAGTTCTTATTAGGTGCATTCGTTATTCAACGTACACAGATTTGTTAATTTTATCCACGCCCACAATAAAAGTAAATATACGCAGCAGTTCGCTAATCTTGAATTTTCATGCGCAATTCAACAAAATGCTGCGCAAACCTATTCCCTAGTGGTTTTCACACGGGAAATAGCGATTGCGCACGTTTCCTGCATCGCGCCAACAGTTCCACAAAATGAATCTCTAACTAGTACTGGATACAGTCGTCATTGAATCAGACATGATTCTTTGCTGCAGGACTCAGTGACCCTCAAACCCCATCACTGAAAGTTTCCTAAGAGTTTGTCCACATGTGCTAAGGAAATTATCATGTCCGCCTCTGTAGACAAAATGCCCTGTACTAGTTTCAGATTATTTTTAGAGAATCAGACTACATAGGATTAATTCTTAGTTGTCTTTAGGATTTTTTGCCCAGATTAAGTTGTGGGAGTATTATTAAGAAGAGTTAGTGCTTCTTTAAATGCCATCAAGCTCTGTATAAAAAAATATTTTTTCCCTCAGAGAAGATTTCTACCCTTTTGACCAGCTAGTGTCTTCTTCAATTCCTTCTTTCCACTCCTTATAGGATACACTCCACTTGACACCATCATCCACACCTTTTCAAACACATCTAAGCTTGCTTGATGGAAGATGCTCCGCTTCATTACGTCCCAAGCTGTGAAGTGTGACAAAAGTCAGAGTTGGTGTCAGTAATGACATTGTGTTTTAACCTGGAATAACCCATGTCGATAGAGTGAGACCCAGGTGTAAATCTGCTTTCTGCACGCCAAATGGAGAGGCAGATGCAGTAGCAGCAGCAGCTGATTGGCTAGTGGGAGAAGCTGCTCACGATGTAAAGGCTGTGAACAGTGAAGCATCGACATTGCGAGGCTGAAACAGCCAGCTGCTAGCAGAGAAGCTTAGTACTCTGTGGGAAGGTTCAAATTAGATTCAGTCTCCTTAAGAAATTGTATCACAGTCTTTACTGGTTAGAAGACAGCAATGAAAACCTCACATGGACAGGTTCCTATTGCAGAAGCTTCCAAACAACTCATGGTGGTGGATGTGAGAGCTGAGATATTCCTAAAAAAAGTAGGGGAACATTTAACCTATTGAATTCACATTTTAGTTTAAGGAAAAGCAGTTTTTTTTCTGAACTCAACATTGTTTTATAGGCCTTTATACATTAAAATTATTTCCAGATTTTAATCACTAATTAAAAAAAGAGAGACGCATTGGATTAAAAGACAAGGTGGATCAGAAGACAAGAAGAGAAGGCGATAATTTACACTTTGTTCCAGCAGTGGAGGTAACAAGTCTGACAGGTCAAACCACATTTATCAAACAAAAAGCCTCAAGGAAGCCAACTTGACTAAACATGTCTGACCATGAGATTGAGGACTTTGATGCGGACAGTATGTCGGATACCTCCCGGATGATCCCTGGACTCCCACCCTATAACATGGATGATCAGCTCCTGCCTATGGAGTCTCGGAGCAGACTGGGATGCTGGATGTGGACCCTCTTTGTTTCTGGAGCAAACTTTGTAGCTTTCCTAGCTAATTTAATTGTTCTGGTTATTATTTTCTCCATCGTTCTGACGCCAACCATCATTGTGGTCTATTTTGGGTTCAAATGCCACTCAAGGGTAAGTACATTATGAACACTCCATGGCACTCCATCAACTATAGCGATATCATACATCAACCATCACTAAAAAAGTACTGTATAGAGAAGTGATTGGCCTTATTATATTCCATGCAAGTCCTGAGTCGAATGTTGTCAATGCATCACAAATAAGACCTCAACTTGAAGACATGTCCCTAAGGGTTCCTGAGAATATTAACCCCTTGTGTGCTGCAGAAATGTCCAATGCACTGCTTCACATTAGTATTCAGGGAGATAACTATGCCGTTGGCTCACAATCCACTTGAAGGGAGACCTCAGCAGATGTCTTCATTGGAAGTATTCAGAATAATTTACATTTGTCCTCTTTTACAATGTAAGAGCAATAACTGAACATGTGAGGGAACGTTAATTAATGGAGATATGCTGTTTACAAAGTCACTCATTCTTTCCAACAAACACTAATATGTGTGTGTGTATATATATATATATATATATATATATATATAAATAAACTGTACTATATTGATAATGAATTTCTTTGTGCATTCTATTATATTAAAGTTTAATAACAGGTGTGTAACTTCCTAAAATGGATCTTACATCAGTAAAATCTGACACACACACACACACACACACAACCCATTGTCACATATATATGTCTACAGACACACACACTCTCTCTCACATATATATGTCTGTCTACAGACAAACACACACACACACATACTGTCTCACATATAAATGTCTACAGACACACAAATACAGAGACCCAAACACACAGACTCACATACACGCTCAGGCATACATATACACAGGCACACTCCCATACATACACACAGACATATAGAAACACACAGACTCAAATACACACTCACAAGTATACATATATACACAGCCATACTCCCGTACATACACACAGAGATATGGAAACACACAGAATCAAATACACACTCAGAAGAATACATATACACAGCCACACTCCCATACATACACACAGCGAGATATAGAAACACACAGAATCAAATACACACTCACAAGAATACATATACACAGCCACACTCCCATACATACACACAGAGATATAGAAACACACAGAATCAAATACACACTCACAAGTATACATATACACAGGCACACTCCCATACATACACAAAGAGATATAGAAACACACAGAATCAAATACTCACAAGAATACATATACACAGGCACACTCCCATACATACACACAGAGATATAGAAACACACAGAATCAAATACACACTCAGAAGAATACATATACACAGCCACACTCCCATACATACACACAGAGATATAGAAACACACAGAATCAAATACACACTCACAAGTATACATATACACAGCCACACTCCCATACATACACACAGAGATATAGAAACACAGAATCAAATACACACTCACAAGTATACATATACACAGCCACACTCCCATACATACACACAGAGATATAGAAACACACAGAATCAAATACACACTCACAAGTATACATATACACAGCCACACTCCCATACATACACACAGAGATATAGAAACACACAGAATCAAATACACACTCACAAGTATACATATACACAGCCACACTCCCATACATACACACTGAGATATAGAAACACACAGACTCAAATACACACTCACAAGTATACATATACACAGCCACACTCCCATACATACACACTGAGATATAGAAACACACAGACTCAAATACACACTCACAAGTATACATATACACAGCCACACTCCCATACATACACACAGAGATATAGAAACACACAGAATCATATACACACTCACAAGTATACATATACACAGGCACACTCCCATACAGACACACAGAGATTTATAACACACAAAATCAAATACACACTCACAAGTATACATATACACAGGCACACTCCCATACATACACACAGAGACAGATAAACACACATACATAGACACACACAGATAAACACACACACACACAGACACAGATAAATACATATACACACAAACATAAGCAAGGACACACACATAATCTCACATGAAGACACATACAGATGCAAACACAGACATGCACAAACTCACACACACAAAGATACACACTTATATAGATACCCATAGATACACACACACATACACACACACATATACACACCAAAAAGTCTAATAGAAATATAATATTTATGCAGTGCTCTCTAGTTAGCCTTTAGTCTATATAATAATCTGATAGTGGAGATAACTGATTCCTTACATAAGGATGAATCTCTTACCTGGAGTGAAGCACCTGAGAGCAGCTCGGGTGATTTCAAGCATTAGAACAGTAAATCCTCATAAGAGCTGTGTGTGTTTTATACAGAAGGAAATGTAGCTTCAGACTTCCTCGCTGTGTCCATTTATTGAATGCTTCTGTTAGCATCCTCATTAAGCAGACAGAGCAGAGAGATCGTTGTACCACTTGCCTGTACTGAGAGCATCTTCTTTAGTTCCGTTCAGTCCTTTCTCTCACAGAAGCCAATGACAGATGCCTGAATTCCGAATAGATTCTCCGAGGCTGATATACAAAGAAATACTGGGGCAATTGTGGGGTGAAGCAACTACACCCCAGGAGAGAACTAAGAACTCTCCGAACTCCCATTGATTTCAGTGGGGCTTTTAACCTCTCTAGCCTTTAAAGGGTTAAAGGCCCCATTTAACCCCTTTGAGTGACAGAGTGCTTTGCAATGCTTTGCCTACCCCTCTGGCACTCAAAGGATTATATAAATAAAGAATAATAAGACATCGATAGCCCAGTCCTGCTTAGTTCTTCAGACCCCCTGTCTCTGGTCATTTGGTGAGTATTCCTAAAGGGCAGTTAGTTTGCCCCCAGAATTATGACACTTTCTTAGTACACATGTATCACAGGTTTAAAAGATTATAGCCATTCAAGGTCAAATGCCTATCCAGTTGCTGGTTGTGGCCTTTCCCATTAATATAAGATGTTCCAGTTTAACCCTTTAAGGTGCAGAGGGGTGCGTAAAGCATTGTACACCCCCTGGTCCTTAAGGAGTTAACTCTTTGAGTGCCAACAAGATATGCAGCAGACTGGTTCACAATGCATTATGGCACTCAAACAGTTATAGTGCACTTGTATGGGTCGGGTCAGGACACCAAAACATCAGGGGCTGCATTCAGGAGGGTGATAAGGGGGAGCAATTTTAACCCCTTAAGGACCGGCGGTCACAGGATATTTCCGTCCCATAATGACCGCATAGGGGCACTTTGACGCGCCGGTACACGTGACCTGTCACGTGTATCGGCGCGTCACTATGGGGCTTGAAAGAGATCGCTCCGATCTTGGAGCGGTCTATTTCATGCCCTATTTTTACTTACAGCGCTCCCGGTAGAGCGCTGTAAGTAAAAAGTACGTGACGTACTATGGTCCTGGTACGTCAAGGGTCCCTAAGGGGTTAAAGAAAATAACCGCACCAATGTGGGGAGAGTGTGTGTGTGTGGAGGAGGGGAGATAAGAATCCACACTGATTTAAATGGAACTTTTAACCCCTTGAATGCTTAGTTCATCAGTTCCTTTGTTTATGGCCATTTGGTGGGTATTATGTGGGTTCAGTGGGTCTGCTACACAATTGTGCCACTCTTACTATGTACTTATGCACCACAAGGTTAACCCTTTGAGTGCTGAAGGACTACGCAATGCATTGCGTGCCCCCTTTGGCACTCAAAATGTTAAACGATACTAGGCAGTTAAAAACATATACCTATCCAGTTACTGGCTGCGGCCTTTTCTATTGATATAAACCATTCAAGGTCAACTCTTTCAGGACCAGTTAGGTGTCCGCCATGTATTGCACATCTCTGAGTTGGTTCATGATAACAAACTTCAGGGGCCATATTCAGGAGATTATAGAGGAGCAAATTTGAAGCAAATAATAATATGTTATTCTATGGAGCCCATGCAATAAGAAGTCATAGTACATAGGCTCTATAGAATAAATAGGAACTGGAGAAGTGATATCACTGGAGAAATCATCTCCTCTGTATCACCGCTTAGTGAATATCGTCCCTTGAGCAGTTCTAGGGGATAACCTTTGAAAATGGATAGAAAATTGGTTGAAGGATAGGGAACAGTGTGTAAATGGTAAATCCACCAACACAGTTACAGTTGAGATTGGAGTACCTCACGGTTCCGTACATGCTCTTAACCAGGGCCGGATTTTCCAATACACAGAGTAGGCCACTACTTGCATACTGGGCACAAGGACACAGTCCCAGTGAGCATTTTGCATACCCTTGTAAGCTCATGAGCCTAGTTGAGCATCTCTGACTTCTTCTATCTATATGCAAATTGCTCTTAGTGTTAATCACCCTAAGGGTAATGGGGGAATCCAGATGTGGACCCCTTGCTCACAAGTGCATAGAGGGATCAGCTGCACCTCATCGATGAGGTCCAACAAGGCTGAAACGTACATCTGGGGTTAGCTGCTTCCCTTGTTCAGAGAGGGATTTCGTGGCTGGACTATCATTTTGGCAGGACCTGTATGATATGCTTCAGAATATTTCTTCTCTGTTTATGGCATTTATGAGCTAAAAGAGGTTGCACCCTGGACGCGAGGACCCAGTGAGCTTTTGCACACCCTTGCAAGCTCATGAGCCTAGTTGAGCATCTCTGACTTCTTCTATCTAGACTAGGCAACTGCCTAGAGATCCAGATTGTGAGGGGAGGTGCCTCAACTGTGCTGGCCACACCCACATTCTGAATTGTGGGTGTGGCCAAAGCAGTCTCTGTGGCCCTGCACCAGTTAATACCCCTTGGTTTCTAGATATATCTCAATGCATTGAAGATCTATGTAGCAATCAAGGGGTTAAAGCATTTTTTGTTATAGGCAAAGAGTATTTTCTGGGCCCGGAAACAGTGGGTGGGGTCATGTGAGGAGAAGGGGGTGTGGTCATGGTTGGAATTAAGGGGACCTTGCCTAGGAGACCCTGGGATGTAAATCCAGTCCTGTCTTTAAATGTTAATAAATTACCTGGATAGAGGTATAGAAAGCAAATTTTTAATACTTGCAGATGACACTAAATTATGCAGAGTAATACATTCAGATCAGGATGTTTGTTCTCTACAGAAAGATTTACATAAAATGGCAAACAAATCGAATATAATGTAGGTAAGTGTACATTTACGCATTTAGGATGAACAAACCATAATGCTTCTATTGAGAGTAATGGAATCCTCCTAGGTGACTCATTGCTACAGAAAGATATGGGAGTCCTTATAAACTGTAAAGCTGGAACAGTGACCAGTGCCAAACAGCAGTAACAAAAGCAAGTCCTGTTTTGCAAAAAAAAAGGGGTATTGAGGCAAGAGTGAAAAATATAATTTTGCCACTGTCGAAATCGTTGGTAAGACCTCATCTCAAATGCGCAGTGCAGTTTTGGACACCCGGTCTGAGAAAGGATATACTAGAACTGGAGAGAGTACAGCAAAGAGCAACAAAATTAATTAAAGGAATGAAGGTTTTGAAGTAGGAAGGACATGTAGACAAACTTGGTTTATTTATTCTAGAGAAAACATGCCAAAGAGGGGATATTGTTTCATTGTAGAAGTACATGCAACTCTCTAGTGAGCTTTTCATTCCAAGGCCGCATCAAATAACCAAGGGCCTCCCCTTGTGATTAGAGGAAATGAGATTTCACCTTCAGCAGAGGAAAGGGTTTTTTACAGTAAGGTTTGTTGATGGAATTCCTTGCACATGGATGTAGTAATAGCAGATACAATGGATACATTTAAGAGAAGATTAGAGGAGCTTCTGGTAAACAGAATAATACTCATTTAGCAGTTGGGAAAACTTATATAATTCTATTTTTCTTGGTTTCATGGTGGCAAAGGTTGAATTTGATGGACTTGCATTTTTTTTCAGCCTCATTTATTGTGTAAGTATGTAACTATATGCATCATAGAGGAGAAATAAGTCACAGAATTCCCATTCATTTAAACTAAGCTTTTAACCCCTTGAATGCAAGAGAAGTCACCAAAACAAGTACCAAATTTAAAAAGGGACTTTAACCCTTTGAGTGCGTTGTGTACCCCTCTGGATCTCGGTTTACTTTTAAAAGGTCGCTTGCAACCAAATTATACAGTGACCATATCTCCATATAAAAATGGCAATTGAGAATCTCACACTGCATGACCGCGCAAGATTCTCATGTCGCCTACTGAAATATCGCATATGTTTGGCTGGAAAAGGGCCAACCTGTTCCGCAGTGTTGCTTAACGTGTGTACACCCAAAGCGTTTAAGCGTTTAACCCAAAGGAGGTGAAGCATATGATTGGGTACATCGGTTGCAGCCAAAGAAAAATTATACATATTCCAGAGCAAGGAGACTCCAAAAAAAAAGTCAAGGTACCACAATAGACTAATGAGTCTAAACAATTCTATCTGAAAGATCAATTCTGCTCCAGATGAGACTATAACTCCCATCATCCTTACCCATCTCAGCACTGCCACAGCTCTCTCTCCCCTTCTCTGCAGAATGACAGGGCAGAGCGGAACACGCACAGAAAGGGAGAGAAAGCCAGGGCAGCACTCAGGTGGGTAAGGATGATGGGAGTTGTAGTCTCAGCTGGTGCAGAATTGAGCAATGTTTATAGCGGTTTTATACGTGACACTCTCACCTCCTTTGGGTTAAAGACTTAAACGTTTTGGGTGTACAGACATTGAACAACACTGTGGAATAGGTTGGCCCTTTTCCAGCCAAACATATGTGATATTTTAGCAGGCGACATGAGAATCTTGTGCTGTCATGCAATGCGAGATTCTCAAGTCGCTGTTTTTATTATGGCGACATGGTTACTTTATTATTTGGTTGCACACTGTTTTGCGTGCAACCTTTTAAAAGGATACCCTGGCACTCGAAGGGTTAAGAATCTTGAATCGTGGAGAAGTCTTCAGTGCATTTCTTTGCAATGGGATGGAGACCTCATTCTAGCATTCAATGGGTTAAAAGCCCCATATGTTTCCCGTATGGTGCAGTGGATTTGCCCCAGAATTACTCCGATTGATTTTATTACATCAGCCTCAGTGTATACAAAACAACCTGCATATTTTAGTTACTCAGCTTTACTGGCTATTAATTGACTGCTTCTACATTGCTAATGATTTGCATGAACATGCTGCAAGTCTGCAACCTTCCCAGTCCTCTTGTGAGATGCTCAGGGCTCTTTAAATGAAAGTCAATCAATGATCTGGGAGACTGACGAACAGAGCTATCACAAGAGGTGCGTTCCATGGGCAGCATCAGGAAGACAATAAGCAGAAAATGCTTCAGGTCGGCATGACTTGTTAACCCCTTCATGTCCAAGGCATTGTGCAACAACACATTACTTTTCATTTTTGAAGGCTCGAAGGTTTGGGTAATGCCTTTCAGATCCATGCCTTGCCCACCCACTCAAAGGGTTAAATGATTCTTGGAATTCAAAATGTTACACTTTTACAAATGTTAACCTTTCCCACCATTCTCATTTATACATACATCTCATGGCACTAAACATCGGAATCTAGGCCTATATATACAGAGAAAGAGGATTAATTCTGGGGTAAACCAACCTGAAATGAAGATTCCCCATAGATTTAAATGGGCGCTTTAACTCTTGAATGCAAAATAGCTCAATTAACCCTTTGGATATTAGAGACATCTTCACTGTGTTGGAGATGTTGCTATCATCCAAGTGGTTAACCCTTTGAGTGCTTGAGTGCCAAAGGGGTATGCAATACATTGCTTTGCAATTGGTTGCATACCTTTCTGATACTCAAAGAGTTAACATACATAGCTACCAGTCTACAGCTCTTATTGTCAACTTACACTCCATCTGCAATCTGTGGACCCAGAGGGCTCACTATAAAAATGTCATCCACTATTGGGCGACCAACTAAACGGAGCATTAAACATGTCAGCAGAGTGAAAAGGGCAACACGACAATCTCACCTACATCAAAAGAGTGAGATTGTCATGTCATGGGCATAACTCTTTGAGTGCCAGAGGGGTACGCAACGCATTGCTTTGCAATGCGTTACGTACCCCTCTGGCACTCAAAGGGTTAAGCATTGCTGATTTGCAAATAATGTAAAGATGCGTTGCTGATGTGTCTGTATTGGCTGTGTGTAGTCCCGTTCTCCTTCCCCTCACAGCTCAAAATAATAAAAAAAAAATAATTGTGAGAAGCGCACTACCAGAGCAACTCTACAAAAGGGCCAAAGAATGAAGCAGTTGGTCTGGCGACATGACAGTCTCTCTCTTTTGATGTGGGTGAGATTGTCATGTTGCTCTTTTCATGCTGGCGACATGTTTAAAGTGCCGCAATCTTGTTATTTACCACAAATCCCTTCATTGGAATGGCCTAAAACGTGTGCCTGGTTTTCAAGCCCTCGTTTTAGACCATTCCAATGAAGGGATTCGTGGTAAATAACAAGATTGCGGCACTTCTCAAGCACCTCTGTGTCAGCCGACACTGATCTCCTACTGACAACTTTACAGCTGTCAGTAGGAGAGATCAAACTTTAAACGCCTGTATCTCTTAAACCATAGCGGTTTGAGAGATACGTTTTTTTGCATTTAGCTCAGCTTTTTAAGCTCTTCTAAATGCAAAAAACTTTTTTGTGGACATTACTAACACTTTAATGCACTGTTTAGTTGGTCGCCCAGTAGTGGTCAACATTTGAAAAGCATACCGTCCTGGAGTACTCAGACAGGCTTCACAGTATGGGCCATACACACAAAAGAAAAGAGATGCATTTATGGAGCAAACTAACTTTACTGTGGGGGCAGATACAAATTCCCAAAAGTTCCATTGATTTAAATAGGGATTCTCTCAACTGCAGTGCTACAGAGGTCTTCAAATGATTTATTTGCACTCAAAGCGTTAAAACTGCATTGAGATCACTGGAGATTTTCATTTCTCCCCTATGGCTGGGGTGAGCAACATGAGGCGCTCCAGCTGCTGCCAGACTATAACTCCCATCTCCCCATAGCAGGCAAATAAAAGGTCCCACGGATTTAAATGGGTATTTAACCCCTTATATGTGTGATTGGTCTCCAGCGCATTGCTTTGCAGTCAGGGGGTTAGAATACAAATTTAGATCAATGGGGATTTTTTTTATTTATTCCTATGGCTGCAGAAGGCAACATGTGGCCCTTCAGCTGCTGAAAGAGCACAATTCTCATTGGGAGTTGTAGTTTGGCAGCAGCTGCAGAACCTCATGTTGCACACATAAGGAATAAAACAGGGGTAGCCAAACCCGGTTGTCAAGAGCTACCAACAGTGCTTGTCTTCAGTCTATCTGCTTAATCACAAGTGGATCAATTAAAGTGACTGAGCCACTGATTGAACCACCAGTACTCAAACAGAGATAATCTGAAAATACGCACTGGTGGGCTCTTCTGGAATAAAACATCTGTTTCTTCTACCACGACTACATCTTTAACCCTTTGAATGCCAGAAAGTTACCTCTCCGGCACTCAAAGGGTTATGCCCTTGAGTGTCAGGTGGCAGTAGTTGATTCATCTCTAGGATACTAGAGACATTGTCAGCGCACAAAGACTTCCAAGGTGATAGAAGTCTCATTTTAACCTTTGAGAATTTTTGGTGTTTGTTTGCCTCCTATTGGAGAGTTGGTTTATAGCATCGTCTAAAAGCCATTTTCACTCCAACATGTGAGGGCTGTGGTTCCTGAGTACTCAGAGGGGCTTTATATTACCATGGAAAAGGAAAACTAGAGCAATTCTGGAACAAACCAGCTGAACCACAGGTAGTAAATATAAAATTACCATTTATTTAAGTGGGTATTTTAACCTCTTAAAAGCTAGGGTGGTCACCAGCACATTGCTTTGTATTCAAGGGCTTAAAAAAACGTTTTTAGATCAATGGGAATTTTCCATCAGTCGCTATTGATGGGGTGCAGAACATGTGGCCCTATAAATGCTGCCGACTGCAACTTCCATCATTCCCCACCAATGTGATCGGAGTTGTAGTCTGGCAACAGCTGGAGGGCCTCACATTGCCCTCCCCATGCAAGGTGTAGTTGGTTTGCCCCAGAATGGCTCCTCTTTATGTTTGTACATAGTGACCTATATTACACCCCTTGTAAGCTGGAGAATAGAGATTAGGAGGGGGTAAGGGGTATGTTTTGGGGTAAAAAAGGGGATATTTTCTTTTTAGGGATAATACAGAATGAACCATACACAAAAAGGAACTGTAGATCATTCTTGCCCTTGGCTCGCCCCATAATTGCTCCACTTATGTCTTTGTGCATATGTTGTTCATTAAACCCTTGAGGACCAGAAGAGCAGAGGTATTAACCCTTTGAGTGCCAGAGGGGTACGCAAATCATTGCATACCCCTCTGGCACTCAATGGGATAAGTCAGGAATTTACATTAAAGAAGCAGTAAACTTTTTTTTATGAAAACACATATTTTGCAGAGCATTTCCTGCTGAATAAAACAAGGTCACTCCTATCACTGTCAGATGTTTTATTCAAAATTTATAGCAGTTTAAATAATCAGGAAGTGAATTTACTGTGTTTACTTCCTGATAGTTCTGACAGGAAGTGAATTTACTGTGTTTACTTCCTGATAGTTCTAACTGACAGGAAGTGAATTTACTGTGTTTACTTCCTGATAGTTCTGACAGGAAGTGACAGGCAGTTTCTGTCACATTCTATGGAGATCTGTATGTCTCTGACTTTCCTTTCCATTATAATATAACAGGAAATCTAATTAGAATTTGACCACTAGAGGGCACTGCTAATATAAAAAAAACATGGGTTTAAATTGTAATAACTCTGGAAATATAAATCTCTCGGCAGTGGGAGTACCCTTATTTTACTCAATAGTTGAATCCCTACAATATGTATTTTTTCATAAAAAAAGTTTACTGCTCCTTTAAAAGTCATTTAAACTAGGTAAAGTGTGGTATCCAAACTAATGATATTACCAGCTGCCCCCCACATGGTGACAAATATTATGAACAGTGCTTGTACACAGGGATATTGCGTTAAATGTCATAAGATGATGAATACAGAAACAGGGCATATAAAACCAAAACTGGCATGGAAAAACAATAGAAAGGATTTCTGTGGTATCTGTGTGTGCAGTAGGGTGGCCACATTTCCATTCTGCCATTCAGGAACACTGCAGAGTTGAGAACAGTAGAGTACGTGTCCTTGGCTCTAGTGCAGCTATGTGGCAGGGGTCACTATACATCACTGTTCATCAGACACCCCATACAGTTCTAAACACTAGAGGGAGGACTGACCATTAACTGCTGTGACAGAAAGTGATGCCTGTTGCAGACTACAAGAAAAATAGTGATGCCTGTTGCAGGCTACATCACACCCAAAGCCTTAGACTACCGTTACACTGCAACAAAATTGCACTGCAGCTCCTGTTTGTTGTCAGTATCAAGGCTCAGTTCTCTCTAGTGTTTAGAGGTCTGTCTGGAAGCCATTTCCTTGTAGCCCAGCAGAAGTATCACTACCTGTCACAGTAGGCAATGGGCAGTTCTCCTAGTGTTTGGAACTCTGTGCTCTGGAATCTAAATGCAGGGACTTTGTATTGTTCCTGAAGGAGGCTGCCAGGGACATGGGACACATATTTCAAATCAGGGACTGTCCCTGACAATCAGGGACACGTGGTCACCCTAGTGTGCAAAGGCTCATAGTTTAGGGAAAAAACTTACTGAACTAATTCCAATAATGACTAGGGATAATTTGGACGTGGTGGCTACAATGAACATCATGACTGGTACATAGTTATACCAGGTCACAATCTTTTTATAAAAGAGGAACAAGGGAAGAAGAGAGGAGGAGTTGCTCTTTATGTAAAGGACAACATAAGGTCGACATTAAAGGGATTGTAATACTTCGTTTTATCTTTATTTTATTTTGAAGGCATTAAAAAAACATGAAGTCTTATCGTTTGAGAGATATCCACAAACAAAGTTTCCCCTCCCGCCCCTTTTACCTAGTGTAAGCCATCACTTCTCAGATGTGGAATGCAGTCCATAGACCAGACAGATAACAGCAGGGGACAATCTTCTTCCTATGAGAACAATGAAAGCCCTGCCCCCCTTGACAAGTTTTTCAGGTTTTTCCCTTATCTTAATTGAAGATTGTCCCTCTCTGCAGTCTACCTGGGCACCTCCCTTCTGCTCTGGCTGAGCAGTGTTACATCAGTAAAAGGGGCAGGAGGGGGACACTTTGTCATTGAATTACTCTTGAACTACAACTCTGACAGAATTGAAATAACACTCTCCAAAGTCCAAATACTATGATGATTAATTAGAGCTGCTTTTATTGTGAAACATTACTATCCCTTTAATATGGAGCTGAGGAAACGTTAGAGAGTGTGAGTATCCACTAAAACTCTTTATTAGCTTGGTTGGACAGAAGTCATTTATACTGAGCTCGGTCACAAAAAAGTATGGATACCTATCTAGCACAGAACAATGTTGAAAATTATGACAGTTGGTTTCAGAAGCAGATAAGATGTTGGTCCACGGTATTATCTGACTGTCTTTTTGGAGTAAGGAAGGATTTTTTTTGCCCACTTAGGGCTTATTTGGTAATGGTTTCAATGTGTTTTTTGTTTTGCTTTTCTCTAAACCAACAGGTGTGATATGGCATGGACTGGATTTGATGGACTATGTTACAAGAGAACAATACTAGACTCAATATTCATGAATAAAGATATCACTTAAAGGAGCAGTAAACTTTTTTTATGAAAAAATATATATTGTAAGGATTTTCCTATTGAGTAAAATAAGGATACTCCCACTGTCAAGAGATTTATATTTCCAGAGTTATTACAGTTTAAACCCAGGTTTTTTTTACATTATCAGTGCCCTCTAGTGGTCAAATTCTAATTAGATTTCCTGTTACATTTTAAAGGAGAAGAAAGTCAAGAAAGTCAGAGACATACAGTTCTCCATAGAAGGTGATAGAAACTGCCTGTCACTTCCTGTCAGTTACAACTATCAGGAAGTAAACACAGTAAATTCACTTCCTGTCAGTTAGAACTATCAGGAAGTAACACAGTAAATTCACTTCCTGATTATTTGAACTGCTATAATTTTTGAATAAAACATCTGACAGCGATGGGAGTGACCTTGTTTTATTCAGCAGGAAATGCTCTATAAAATATGTGTTTTCATAAAAAAAGTTTACTGTTCCTTTAAGATGCTCTCACGAGCAGGGCCCTCTGATCATTTTGCTTTCCATGCTCCACTTGCACTATTTAATATCTCTGTATGTTTATTCCCTATTATATATAGCACTACAGAGTAAGTTGCCACTATATAGTAAATAAAGTGGGTAAGAGCCCGGGGATCAATGATCCCCAGTCAGTATGGTGTAATATACTGGTAGTGTCTGATTTCTATAATTTTTTTTCTGACAAAATAAAAATGCTTTAAACTTGTAGAAGACAGGTTCATTTATTATTAGCAGACAGAAGTGAGAAGCAGTAGCATGGTGTTAACTGATAAAAAGACCTGTATTTATTTGTTAGAAAATGTGCCATTTTAAAGATAAATAAAAGTCATTTTTAACATCTCTTACTGACATTTTATTACTTTTCAAAAGCGACAGATTTAATTCCGTAAATGCCATTCTCCTCTGACCATCGGCTCCTTGTGATCTGACATCTTTTTCATTAGGATGACTTTTTGAAAGTCTCGCCCTGTGGGTCATACGCACAGGGATAAAAGTGGCCATTTCTGGGGCAAACAAATTGCACTATAGTGGAGAAAGAAAAAATCCTATCAATGTCCAGGGCTTTTAACCTTTTGAATGCTATAGCGATTGAAAAGAAATAGATGTGTAAAAGTACCATTTAACCATCTGAGTGCCAGAGGTGTACACAAAGCATTGCAGAGCAATACATGGGAATCTCTAGAAATCAAGAGGTTAAAAGTCACATTTAACCCTCTGAGTGCCAGATGGGTACGCAAAGCATTGCAAAGCGATGCATTCTGTCCCACTCTGGCACTCAAACGGTTAAATTAATTTTAATTTGAGGAATTTCTATTTGGTTTCTGTATAGTCAATTGCCTCAGAATTGATCCATCTTACTTAGTGCATATAACATCTTGTTCTCTGATTGTCCCTGTATCATTACTTCCTACACTCCTGCCGTCTCAGTGAGAAAGCTTCTGGTTACTGGAGATCAAGTAGATTTCCCTGATTAGCATACACTACAGAGAAACATTTGCTGGAAAAAAAGCAAACTTAAAGTTTAGTTCATATGTGAGATTTGAAGAAGTAATAATGTAGCTTCGTTCAAAGCGCCAGTGTTATTACCTGTGCTACCCAGTGCTCCTCATTGTTGGAGGAGTGTCAAATGGTTCAGCCACATAATCATCAGTCATATATGAATGCAGGACCGGATTTCCCAATAGGCAGAGTAGGCAACTGCGTAGAGCTCCATATTTTGAAGGGAGCATCAACTATGCTGGCCCCACCCACATTCTGAATTGTGGGCTTGGCCAGGGCAATTTCAATGTCCCATCATCAGTTTTATTCACGTTTACAGGCTATTAATTAGCCCCATGGATGTGTCACAATGCATTGGTGATCTCTCTAGCAACCATGGGGTTAAAACTTTTTTTTGCCTTTGCTTTCTTATGGGCCAAAGTGGATGGGCCTGAGGGTGAGGCCATGTGAGGAACAGGAGTGTGGCTATGGGTGGAGCTAAGAGCACCTACAGTGCCTTGCCTAGGGGCACCTGGGATGTAAATCTGTTTCTGTATGAATGACTGACACCTACATGGTTTTGCTGTTCATTACAGGTCATAAAGAGCAATCCACTTTCATTTGTGTGAACAGTCTGCATAGGCAGCTGCACAGAACACTTGTGCTGCAACTTCTTTGTGTTCTGTGTTGATGCTGGAAAGTTGCAGCAAGTTCTTATTTATAGTCCCTGAATTTTGAAGGAAACGTATTCATTGACACTGTATTTTGCTGGACAGGGGTGGGCAATTATTTTGGCTTGAGAGCTACATCCCTGTTAATTATGAGTTAATTAACAGGGATGTAACATAAGTTAACATAAAAGAAAAATATAAATCTACAAGTTGCGCCTAAGAACCCACTAGTGTGTGGGAGAGATAAAAAGGAACAAATGTGATTTGTGAGTGAAGATGACAGTTATGTTTGGTAGTCTGATCTCAAAATTGTCAGTTTATACTTTTACTTTTGCAAAGTAAGGGTACTATTTTCACAAGGTCGTCATAATGGAAAAAACTCAGAGTTGGTGGTAAAAAAAGGACAATATTTTCAGACGTTATTTCATCACATTTAAAAATATGTCATAATGGATTAATAATGACGGTAAGAAGATCTTGATGAATTTTGCCCCCAAAAATTCTGATGTTTAAAATGTCTTTCATTTTGTCTTTGAAATTAAAATTTTCAAAGACACAAATACATTTTCATACAAAGACTTTTTGTTACCAGTTAACACCATCCTACTGCCTCTCACTCCGATCTGCTAATAGCACTCTAGTTTGTCTTCTACAATTTTAGAATATTTTTCTCTTTACAGGAAAAAATTACATTAATCAGACAAAAAAAGTGACTGCTAAAAGAATATTTTTTCAGAAAATACCCTACAATATGACTGTAAATTATACCATGCCCAGTTTTAAAGGGATAGTAATGTTTCACAAAAACAGCAGCTCCAATTAATCTTCATAGTATTTGGGCCATAGAGAGTGTTATTTCAATACAGTCAGAGTTGTAGTTCAAGAGTAATTGAATGATAAAGTTTCCCCATCCCACCCTTTTACCCTAGTGTAAGCCACCTCCCCTCAGATGTGGAATCTGGTCTCTTGACCGGACAGGTCACAGCTAGGGACAATCTTCTTACTGTGATCATAAGGAAAACCCTGTTCCCTCCTTGACAGGTTTTTCCTTATGTTCACTGAAGATTGTCCCTCTCTGTGATCCATCCAGACAGTCATGCTGCTCTGAGGTGAGCAGTGTTATATCAGTAAAAGGGACGGGAGAGGGATACTTTATCATTCAATTACTCTTGAACTACAACTCTGACAGTATTGAAATAACTCTCTCCATGGCCCAAATGCTATGAAGGTTATTTGGAGCTGCATTTATTGTGAAACATTACTATCCCTTTAAGACTGATTGTCTTGGTGATAGCGGAATTGGATGCAAAAAATGGCAGTAATATATCCAAGAAATGACAAACCATGGCGTAATGACTTTTTTAAATTTGGATTACAGACAATTCTAGTTACCATAACTTTTTGAACATCTTGCTCTTTAAATGTATCGAAATATTGTACAGTGGATGGAAATGTGAGGCCCTAATGCTGCAGTTAGACTACAATTGATGAGAATTGTAGTCTGGAAGTAGTAGGGGGCTGTCACGGAAAACACCAAGCCCTTGGCTCCTGGAGGGGCCTGGGGGCCAGCCCCCCTCCTACAGACTATGTACTCTATGCATGGGGAAGTGGCTTTCCCAGCTACCCTGCCCCCTCGTGGGTCTAAGTCACCCTGTGCGTCTTAGGGGCACAGGGTATCACAGTAACAGGACTGCCCTTGGACTGGCTGGGGAAAAGTAGGTGTCACAAGATGGAGTGATTTGGCACTATAACACTTGAAATATAACTCATTGTATTTTATTCTGTATGGTTTAATGTAATAGTGTGTGGTGTTATACTATAAAGTCTGTAACAGGATTTGGTAGCTGGGTGCCAGAATGCAGAGGGAATGGGGGTTGGGCAAAGCTTGGAATATACTCAATGTCTGTGTATCTTGTGCTAAAGAATGACTGGAATGTTGATTGATTCCTGCTGAGCTTCCTTGACCAATCAGGGAAGGTTATTTATGATCCAGTGAGAATGCCCCTTTTTCAAGCCCTAATTTGCAATCTTATCATGATAAAGGTGTTGGTGGCTGACTGGTCAAGCCTAGAAACACTGTCCTAAGTCCTAGTTTAGTTGCTGATTTTAATAAGAGTCTCTGTATGTGTATATATGCAGTGTGTTTGATTCAATAAAAGAGAACTGATTGTAAACCAGTACACTAGTCTTGCCCGGTGACTGTTGAAAACTGTGATATTCCAGCGGAGCAGCTTTGCTCAGGATTGAAGGAAGCAGCGACCGACAGGGACACCCAGACGAGGGGGGTCCACTGGTATCGTCACAGGGGCCCTCACGCTGCCATCCCCTGTCTAGCAGTATTACTAGTATATATTATGCTACACAAATCTATCTCTCCGCACCTTCAACATCACCTGAAATACAGCAGCTGGTCTCAGACTGCTTTCTCTTCCTGGATGGCTAAGACTGAGCTCCTTATCTTTCCTCCTAAATCCTACACAATACCTCCATTTTCTATAATTGTCTTTGGTTCCACAACTTACCTTGTAGACAAGGTACGTTGCCTTGGGGTAACTTTGGACTCTCCTCTTTCCTTCACCACCCACATTAATGAAGTAACCAAAACCTGTTGCTTTTTTCTTCCAAATAAAGCAAAAATCCGCCCATTCCTCTCTCACACTACAACGAAAACTCTCATGCATTCTCTTATCCTTTCTCACCTGGACTACTGCAACTCTTTACTTATTGGTTTACCTGCTAACCATATCATTTCTCTCCAATCAATTATTAATTCGGCCACCAGAATTCTCTTCCTCTCCTCCAGAACAGTACTCACCCCACCACTTTTAAAATCATTGTCATGGCTTTCCATAGAGCAAAATAATACATTCAAAATCCTCCCCATTACCTCCACCACTTATCCCCACCTTATATTTCATCTTTGATACCCCACCGTATGTGCCTCCTGAAGTCATGATTGTTTCATTCTGCACTATAATGAGTTAAGTGGCCCTTATTCTGAAACTCTGTGCGCCATTATTATTGTTAGATAATTGATGTTCTGAGTTGGGATTAACCAGTAATCCTCTAAGCCTGTGGTTCTCAATTCTTTATGAAGTCACCCCTAACTTGAGCCCTGGAATTCTCAGGAAGACATCTCTAACCACTGGAGTAACTACAGGGGGTGCAGTAGGTGTAGCTGTGTTTAGGCCGGACGTCCCAAGGTGTCAGCATCACCTCTGCACCATCGCAGGGGACCCTATATGGATAACAATGATTATGTGCCGACACTGAGGAGCAGACTGACATTGTTTCCATACAAACCTACCCTGTATGTGAACACAACCCTAAGCCTTGAATACCTTTGTGGCGTTCAGGGGAAAGCAGACGAAAACAAGGAAACCCCCACTGCTTGGAAATTATGCAGTGAAAATGTTTTACATCTCAAACTTACATTTTTAAAGTCAAACTGTTATCAACAACGCCAACTAGTGATAAAATACAAATTTACTTTTTATAAGGAACTCTATGGTAGAGCATTAGCTATAGATTATGTCTTCCCTTAGTACTTGATGGGAAAAGCATCACTTGGTGACCACAATAGAAAATTGCAATTTTACGAAAAAAAAGAAGTTTGAGCTATAATAATTTTTTAAAAAATCAACTCCCAGCAGAGTTAGTATCTTTGATTTACAAATTAATAAAAGCCCTATAAAATATATTTGTTTCATAGAGAAGCTTACTGATCCTTTAAAATTGTCATGATTGCTGTAGTGAACCTGCCATGTGTAATATTACGTGCTAATTTTACAGGGGATGGTGTAATAAACTTAGTAAACATGAGTGATAGTTAGTGTTGAGCGAGCGTGCTCGGCCGATGCTCGGATCGGCTCGAGCATCGCTCTGCTCGGCACATGGCGGTACTCGTACGAGTACCGCCATGTGCTCGCCCGACATGTTCGGGTGAAGAGGATCTGTGCCGGAAGAGGCACAGATCCGAAGACGCTCCGCTGGACCACCAGGGAATGGAGGTACGGGGGCATTGCGGAGATGAAGGGGGCATTGCGGAGATGAAGGGGGACATTGTGGAAGAGGGGCATAGACTCTATGCCCCTCTTCCACAATGTCCCCCTTCATCTCCGCTATGCCCGTCTTCCACAATGTGCCCCTTCATCTCCGCTATGCCCCTCTTCCACAATGTCCCCCTTCATCTCCTATGCCATAGAGGAGATGAAGGGGGACATTGTGGAAGAGGGGCATAGCGGAGATGAAGGGGGACATTGTGGAAGAGTGGCATAGACTCTATGCCCCTCTTCCACAATGTCCCCCTTCATCTCCGCTATGCCCCTCTTCCACAATGTCCCCCTTCATCTCCGCTATGGCATAGGAGATGAAGGGGGACATTGTGGAAGAGGGGCATAGCGGAGATGAAGGGGGACATTGACCAGGCACCCTCCGCTCATCAGAGCAGGGGGTGCCTGGTTTAATGCTCGAGTGCTCCCATTCATTTGAATGGGGCTCGGGTGCTCGGCCGAGCACTCGAGCATCAGGGGGTGCTCGGTCAGAGCACCCGAGCACCCGAGCATCGGGGTGCTCGCTCATCCCTAGTGATAGTATGTTTTCTGCAAAAAACAAAACCAAAAAACATAAAAATGTCTCTTTGCTTCTCACTTTTTTTTGTATAAGAGAATACATTTTCCTTGTTTAATGGTCTAGGCTTCCCCCCTTACTGCTGCTTGTCATCATATCCAGGGTTTTTTCCTCTCAGTCAGCTCAGGTTGGGGCGCCTCAGGTCATATAACAGCTTCACTGTTGGTAGTCAGGTCATCACTGACCTGGAGGAAGTTATTCACCACTCCATCTCTGTAGTTTTTTTTTCCCCATAACCCAAGAAATCCTTATTATGGTAATATTTGTAACGTAGGGCATGTGTAATATTCTCTGCTAATTTTACAGTGGATGGCATAAGAAGCTTATTAATCATGAAATATACTATTTTTTCTGCAATAAACAAAACCAAAAAAACATAAACATATCTCTTTGCATCTCACTTTTTTTGTCTAGTCTTCCTCCCTCACTACTGCTTGTCATCATATCCAGGGTTGGGGCTTCTCAGGTTATATAACAGCTTTCAGCTTCACTGTCGGTAGTGAGGTCATCACTGACCTGGAGGAAGTTATTCACCGCTCCATACCTGGAGTTTTTTTTCCCCATAACCCAGGAAATCCTTATTATGGTAATATTTGTAACGTAGGGCATGTGTAATATTATGTGCTAATTTTACAGTGGATGGCATAAGAAGCTTATTAATCATGAGTGATACTATTTTTTCTTCAATAAACAAAACCAAAAAATATAAACATATCTCTTTGCTTCTCACTTTTTTTTGTCTAGGCCTCCTCCCTCACTGCTGCTTGTCATCATATCCAGGGTTGGGGCTTCTCAGGTTATATAACAGCTTTCAGCTTCACTGTCGGTAGTGAGGTCATCACTGACCTGGAGGAAGTTATTCACCACTCCATCCCTGGAGTGTTTTTTTTCCCTGTAACCCAGGAAAACCTTGTTATGGTAATATTTGTAACTAGTATGAAAGCCCTTATACACGGGCTAAAGTGCACCCAGCTGCCCTGGAGCCGGGAGCAGAGACAGGACGTGAGCCGCACGGAGCGGGGCAGCGTGTTTGGCGAGTCTCTACTGCGCATGACTTGCCGAACGTGCTGATCCTTAGCGGGGAGCTCCAGACGGCTCACAGCGAAGCTCCCTGTGTGTGAAACCACACATGCACAGTAGAGACTCTCTACTGCGCATGTGCGGTTACGGCTCACAGTGAGCGACGCATTCTACCACTTGATGTAATAGGATGTAGGGCTTTTTTCTACAGAGAAAATGAAGGATGCTTCTACAGCTCGGAGATTCTTTAGTCAAAAGCTATTACAGAACATACTTGAATTTTTTGCGAGAGTTTGAGTTCAAGATTTACTTGCAGGCAAATGGAGCTTATTGCTATTATTGCCTGTGAAAAGCTGAGTGTCATAGACCCATGCTTTCCATAGATGGGTGTGCCAACAACGCTACCTGGCATCTACACCTCTTGACTGAAGCGATCAGAAAAAGCAAGGTAACTATGTCATTACTTTTTAAAGAAGCATCTACTAGCATTGTGAGTCCCCTTGTCTTATTCAATATGAAAAGCCCTACAACATATCTTTTTTTCATAATTAGGATTTTTTTCCCTATTAAAAATACAAATTACAAATATAGGACTAGATTACATTGCAGTTGTTAAGTGTTATTAATGGTTTTACCTAATAGAATCCCTTTTTAGTCTATGGAGAAAATTGTTTATAAAACCCTTTATCATCTGCACTGTATACCATGTTTTTGTCTCTCCCCACAGAAATACATTCTTGTATGTATTAAATTTTAAAAAATACACAGTATCTCCTGCGTTACTGGAAATAAGTGTGTGTGTTAGACCTCTAGGTGCAGTAACAACCAGCAGTGACTCAGCTAGGAATATTTAAGTACTGTGCCTAAGGCATAGTGTTAAAATGAAGGGCTGACATCACCAGAAAGGGGAAGGATCATTAACAAAATACTTAAAGGGATAGTAATGTTTCACAGTAAAAGCAGCTCCAATTAATCGTCATAGTATTTGGACTTTGGAGAGTGTTATTTCAATTCTGTCAGAGTTGTAGTGCAAGAGTAATTCAATGATAAAGTATCCCCCTCCCGCCCCTTTTACTGATGTAACACTTCTCAGCCAGAGCAGAAGGGAGGTGCCCAGGTAGATTGCAGAGAGGGACAATCTTCAATTAAGATAAGGGAAAAACCTGAAAAACTTGTCAAGGGAGACAGGGCTTTCATTGTTCTCATAGGAAGAAGATTGTCCCCTGCTGTTATTTGTCTGGTCTATGGACTGCATTCCACATATCAGAAGAGATGGCTTACACTAGGTAAAAGGGAAACTTTGCTTGTGAATATCTCTCAAACCATAAAGGTTTGAGAGATAAGACTTCTATCGTTCTTCATGTTTTATTAATGCCTGCAAAATAAAATAAAGATAAAACAAAGTATTACTATCCCTTTAAATATCACTTAACCCCTTAAATGACTGCTTGGTTTGGGGGTGGAACATTTTAGAGAACCAAGGCACATTTTTTTTTTTGTAGAAGCGATCTGTGATCACAGTGCAGCGTGCAGCCGCGCTGCGATCACCAACTTCCATGATGTGCCAGGTCCTCCGTGATACGTCATCGGTCGTTAAGGTGTTAATCTACATATAGCAGAGAAAAACAGTAGACGTAATGCTCATTTCAACGATATATTTATTCCGATTGACTAGTTCTCTTTAACCCTTTGAGTGCCAGAGGGGTGTGCAACGCATTGCTTTGCAATGCGTTGCGTACCCCCTCTGGCACTCAAAGGGTTAAGAGGCACTGCGTTCTGAACCAAAGTAAAATGCCTACAGTAAACTACAGATGTGCTTTTATCAGATACAGTAGGTAAAATACATTGGATTGTATACCTCTTCTTACTCATTAATCTGATTTAGAACTGGAGCCATGTTGGCGTGCACGCTTGGCACCCCTCCCCAACATACGTTGTTTTTCTTTCCTTTAATGATAAAATGTAATTACAATTAATGGGATATATAGCTTTAAGCAATGTTAAGCTAATAATAATTCCTGACATTTCCCTGTTGAGAGACCTTGATAAATAATCCTAAATAGGATCATTAAAGGATACAGAGCTGCCAATTAGACAAGGTCAATAGGACAGACTGGCCCAGGGTATGCTGTCGGCATGTTTCCCCTCCTGTAGAGCAAAGGTTACAAATCCAATCTCAAATCCAATTTATTTGAAAAGTGAATCAATGTGTCCATTCAATATTTGCCCTTTGGCAACCTAGATACCAAGTAAGGAAAAAGGCTTGTATCATTTCTCGCCTGCTGCAGACACAAATAGTGGTTGTTCAAAACACAATAATTCACTGTACTGTGTGTCTTTACACCTTAACTATATGCAAAAGGCCAAAAAGGTTGTCTACACAGATAAAG